>JAWQUT010000302.1:627838-644205 GCA_033807755.1 Ellobium chinense | reverse complement strand
GTAACTGAGCGATCGAAACTTTATCATGAGTGGCTACTAGTCACTTCAAATCAGGACATTTTGGGGGATATCAAAATTTCACCCACGATGTGCCCTTTTTTTATTTTCAGTGATGGGAGGGAGGGAGGGACAGGCTCAGACTATTTGTGAATTCTGTGCAGTCCAGTGACTTCCACCTGACTGAATCTTCGGTGTGTTATTTTGAAGAGATATTAAGAAGTAAATCAACACTGTGAATTATGGCAGGAAGACTGCACGATCAGTTATATCAGGAATGCCTTAGAGTTTACTGTTGATCAGATCTTAAATGAGGTCATAGTTTCCAGAGACACTCTTACCGATCTCCGCACTGTCAGCTGTGAGTGTGAGGGGACTGATGTACGCCCCTGTAAATGTAGGTGCATGGCGTGGTATGAAGAAGTGATGAAAATGGGATGAGAGAATTATGACACATCATGAAAACGCTAGCAGATTCGTTGAAGAAGGATAGAAAAGCCGCCAACAAAGGGGATGTAGGAAGGGAGGGGAAAAGGGGACGGAGAGACTTGGGATATAAAATCAGTGGAAACAGGGGTCACATCTGCAGCACTTGCCGACTGATAAAATAAGGAGGGGGTGAGGGAAGAGGCCTCAAGAGAGCTGTTGGCAAAAATAAAAGGTTATTGATGTTCTCTTCATCTCCCGTAACGGACTCCAACTGTCTGTAAAGAACAAACTAGTGCAGGATATCAAGATACGAACTTATCGTCCATATTGGCACATAAGGCCGTATTCTACAAAATATGAAATTCTGATGAAAAACAGGGGGATCCCAAGGAACCGATTTGTTGCCATAAACGGACACACTTTTTCATAAGATTGTTCTGTTTTTATATTTGCGAGCGATCACATGAATTCCAATGCTATCATCAGAACTTACCTAAAATTATGATTTAAAACAAAAAACAACAACAATATGCATTTGACTTAATTTATAAAATTAGTGAGATGTGGAATTTTTGTATGGATTAACACTGATGATATAGACTATTTCAGAATGAGGACGAAATGGACATGTGATTTTCAAAATTTTGGACAACATGGCGACTCTACTTCTGCTCTTTGGAAACGACTAGAATGCAATCATCAAACTACTGTGGGAATTGTACGATCAGAAGAAATATTGTCCTTACTCTAAGAGTTTAGGCGCGAGAAGTTGTCATCTCTTGGGTTCAGTGTTTAAACCTCCAGTGCAGGACATGCAGACGTTGCAGACTGACGCAGACGTTATGAAAAGAGCCGACATCTTGCCTTAAGTAATGTTCGGAGTGTTACTTATCCATACGCGATAGCCTTGAGGGTGCAGGAACGAAACTGTAAAAGCCTCTTTGAGTCATTTAATAAATTTTTTTCATTGAACCTCATGAACATACCGAGATGGCCAAGGCTAGTCTGCAGGTCTGGTACCACCACAGTGCTCAAAGTATATGCTGTTTTACAGTGGGGATCCTCCACATAGATTTAGATGAAAAGAGGTAAAAAATGTGGCCTTCTTTTGTTAGACCACAGGCCCGCACAAATGAAATCCGCTGAAGCCATTGGAAAACACTGCCTGCAAAGATTATTTGTTTACAAATTCAGACCTGAACTTCACCTCTCCTGCTGTGTGGTTTCATGTTATACGATTATATCTACACTCTGTTATTACTGACTCTGATTGTCCATGTTTTTTATCAGTTCGACTCCTGCAGCCTGAATGTCCATATTCTCAACAAGAATATCACAGCGTGCATCTTCCAAATCATCCTGACATGAAAAGTTGTAAGATCTACGAGACAATTTTTTTTCTCTTTAGCACTCAAAAACAGAGAGAAGGAGACAGAATTAGACTTAGATCATATTTCACGCTGCATGCAGTTATTGAAGGATTGCGTGCTTTGGAGATTGAATAGATACCAAGCCTACAACGCGGTGGGGGTGTAAAGTGTAAACCGGTGTGGTGATAAACTTATTCTTTAATGTCAAGGCAAATGAGAGAGGAAATGTGAGTCCTCTGATAGCTTTGCCATATCCTAACACCGATGGTTATCGAATAATGATGTACGAAGGCTAGCAAGCGATACTGCTAATTTCTTCGTTTCGCTTCCTGCTGAGAGATGGATATTGTTTTCACTCAGCAGAGAACAGGCACTGTGAATTTTCGGAGGGAAGTACTAGGCATGTGTTATTGCCTTATGGAAAAGGGAGTAATCACTGAAAGTAGTTAATTCCATTGTTCTTATGTGTGAGAGGTTTTAGTTATTCTAAGTTCTTCTGTCAAGTGGCACAATATCCACATTCCAGCAGAAACTACATCTAAGCTAATTGACGCTGCGCGGCCAAAGTTGATATGATAATTCTATCCAGTAATTCATTAGTCCTGCAACCAGAAGGGGCAATAATCATATCTGTGTTCGTGCTGATGCAATGTAAAACCTAAACTCAAATAAAAGAAACAAACAAGTGCAGCATGAAATGAAAACCATTTTCAAATACTTATCTTCTGTGAAAGTTACCTGTGAGAATAGTTTATGAATGCAAAAAGTACGGGAGAAAATGTCAATGATTGGTCTCAATCATGAACGTTACTATATCTTGAAAGGCAAGATATCTATTTATATCCCTGTCGAAACTGATTGCACGTTTATCTTTGCTCTTATGTTAGCACTGCAACTTGTTGCTTCTTGCGACTACGTAACCAACAGTTATTAAGAAATACACCTATCGGAGCATCAACGGGGCCATTAGTGACTCTAGAACACACACATTTTGAGAACTATTGTCTGCGCCTTGCAAGCATCAAACATGTCATATCCCAGGCATGTCATAAAAGTTGGCATGTAGAGATGTCAGGCGGCCACAGGTTGTTGCTGCTGATGTAAAGGGTTCTACCGGTGAAGGCGGCACAACACTACAGTCTCAGGTTGGTATGCAGGCATGGTGATCTGAGACTACTTTTGTGCCGCCTCTGTGTATTCTCGGTCTGAGCGAGAATGCAGAGCATAATCTTGGGCATTCTGTTAAGTGCGTAATAAAGATAGCAACGTCCATTCTATTAAGTTTTCATTTTTCTTCAGTATCTTAGGCAAGCGTTTTCAACAGCACCGTAATACAGCCTGCATCCTCACGAAAAGTTAAATCCTTCACTGCTTTATACCCAAGAAATTCTCATGTCTATGATTTCATAGTTGTAAAAGAAAAGGAATGGAGAAAAAAAAAACAACCTCCATTATAATAACAATAATGCGGTCTCGTATCCAGGCTTATGCCTGCTAACGCGACATCACAATATTATTACCTCAACAGGCCTGATCACACTGGAACTTTCTCAGCTCCCTGGGGAACATACAGTATCGCTGCTGTTATTAATACACATTATTTGTGTATTGGTACAGCACTGCCCCATCCTTGGAAAACTTGTGTACGTCTTTCAAGCAACTGCAGCTCTTAAAATTTCAAGCTCTGTTTTGAAGAATTTATTTGTGATCCCTGGCAGTGAAGGGATTAAAGAAACGCACGAGGAAATAATTTGCTAACTCGTCACTCCACTCAGATGAAGTAGGATAAAGAATTAACTACCTTGTATACTCACCGGACGTTAGAGAGAAAAAAGGGAGTTAATCATACAAAGACTCGATGTCTTATTCTCAGGTGATGCTAACCTTCATATTATGATCTTTCTTCCTAGAACACCTGCCTACAAAAACCTACCACAACTTCATCTGTGATCCTGCAGGATTCTTTTTTAACTGGGTGAACATTTCTTGCAGGTTTGAAAGAATCTCAAGGACGAGGGATTGACATGGCTTAAATAATGTCAATTACCGGAAACGGAAATCGGTCCAGTTTTGAGCTCTTCAACACATCAATCATGACAGTTGTTGTTGGGACGAATTGGTAATCCCTTTCTCATGAAGCCTAGCGACGCCCCTGCATGTCCCGGCGTCTCATCTTCCGGCGAGGCCTACCCTATTTCATCACTGTTTAGTTGTCAAGATATCTTGTTCTCGCTCTGAACGCACATGTTTACCATTGTCTGGCTCGGTGCAGCCAATTTTATTACCTGAACGTCTCGACAGGTAAGAGCGAAACAATCTTATCTTGATATTAATTATCGGAGTGCCAGTTATAGTCAGTGAGTTCCCACAACCCCAAAACTCGAGAACTCCGCACACTAGCAGTACTCTGGTCTCGTCTTTCTTATTTCTTACATTCACGACATCGAAAATTTCACGATATCCAAACTGAAAGTTGAGTTTTTTACCCACGACACTGTATAAATCTCGAGTTGAACCCAGAAGTTATGCAAATTTCGTAGGCAAAAGGCAATGTCTCTAGGACCCAACCCCCACCCCACCCCCGCCCAAATCTATTGCTTAGTTAGAATTAGGGGCAAGATTTAGGATAGGAATAAGGGAGAAAATGCTTCTTGGGACGGTTCGAGCCATTTGAGAGCTTGCGCATTAACAATGGGATCTCTTACCATTGTAAGAATTAATGTGCATCGGTGCTGAATGTAGCCTTAGTAGAGTTCAACACGCAGAGTTAGTGTAATTCTTACGATGGTAAGAGATCCCATCATTAATGCGCAAGTTCTCACTTAGCATTTTCTAGAAGTTCTCTCATGTGTGCTTTCTCTTTCCTCATCCTGTCCTCACCCTAAACTGAACATTGTGCGAGAGAGTCGCAGGACACTGCCGAAATGGTGCCAGTATCAAGCAGCCTATCTGTAATTTAAGTTATGATTTAGATTTATGCCTGACTTAGGAGCACAATCACTGAACTCTCCTAACTTGCCATGCAGATGGTTAGAGACAGAGGTTGAACCCCAGAAGTCCATCAAAAATTCGGAAACAAAAGTCGAGAAACTTACACAACCCCGAATTTACGCAAGTTGATTGGTGGAGGCGATAGCGTGCCGTGTGCAGATGCTACCGTCTTTCACGGAACGGTCCTCTGGATGGCGTGAATGTGCTATAGTTTTAACAAAAATAAATTGTCCATCATAGCTTTGCATTATCAAACAGTTTTTATGAATATCGCGGTTTCGCACGAACCTAACGATTTCCTGCAAGTTTGTTTCTAGGGTTAACAGCTGCTTTCTTTCAGCTTAACACAGTCAAACGTAAGCATTATCTGTCTGTATCCAGATCTAATTTGTCAGCATCTTTCTGTCCTTGCTTGTTTTCTATGAGTATCAAGACAGTATGCCAGTTACTGTGTTTTTTATATTGTGCATAGCTACGTCTATACGTAAATATATCACTGCGCAGTAGGCTGGTCTGTCTGTCTGTCTGTCTGTCTGTCTGTCTGTCTAAATAATTTTTCTCATTCCCCTTGGGAATTTCGAAATGGGATGGCCCAGAGCCCTACCCTCAACTCACTCCTCCATCTTCCACCAACGAAAAAAGAGAAAAGAGAGAGTACGAGGCCACAGTTCCAAGATGTTCTCAAACTGAAAGTGAATTATGAGAAAGCTGACAAAGCAGTCTTCATCGCCATGATGTCTTTTCACAATTTCTTGCAGTCTGGAGCAAAAACAGACCGGTCCAGATGGACCCAATCTCCAGTTTTACAAGGGTGTAACTATCAAACTTTTATATTTGGGAATGGACAGGAGGAGGGGGAGGGAAGATTTTCCATAGTCTTCCTAGACAAAATATAACATCATCTCGACGCATAATTTAGAAAACGGAAACTGTGATGTTAGTAATACAGGGGAAGAAAAACAATCCTAGAAATGCTTGCGATGTGGTGGTGGGAGATGTAGTTATATCCTTGCCAGGTTGGTTGTCGACGCCCCTTTGTCTGCTGCACACATCCAGGATGTTTATACGTTCACTCCATTTGTCTTGTCCACCACCGAGTTACGTGGAAAAGATTCTGCCTATACTATGTTTATCATATTGCTCAAATGACCATTTGCCACGACGAGGCTACCAGATTTACCTTGACGCCTTTTCTCCTGCTCACCTTTTCTCATGCACGCGCGCACATTCAATTATTTGCTCACTCTAGATGAAGGCATGCACAAAAAAACTCATAAACGTCCATTTGCCCATGCTTGCGCCTTTGTCATAGTCAGATTTCTCTACTTTTGTACACAGCCTCTTGTTGTAATAGTTATTGCCTTTGTGCTGTTGTTGTTGTTGTAATTGTTGTTGTTGTTGTTGTTGTTGTTGTTGTTGTTGTTGTTGTTGCTGCTGCTGTTTGCTAAGGTAAAGGTTTGCTAAAATGGATTGGATCAAATTTCCAGTGGTCTGTAGATATTGTTTGTTGTGGTTAATAGTAATAGTTGTCCTTGTTTGAAAATGGTAATGATGGTCAAGTGTATGTTATCCCTCTTGTTGTTGCAAATGTTGTTGACGTGTATTGTTAGCTGTGATGTCGTTACAGCCAGATCACTGTTTGCTAAATGCGAATATGATGTAACCATCATTATTACTAGGTATTTTGATTATCGGAGTAGCGTTGCAAAGTGGTTACGAAGTTGAACTCAAGATCCAAAGGTCTTGAGTTCGATTCCCGCCAAAATCATGTTATATATGTCTTGGGGAAGCATTTCATTCACATTTTCCTCAGTTCATCTGTCTATAAAATGAGTACCTCGCTACAGACAGCAAGAGATATCGTCAAATAGTAGTGTCGAAGTCTGTATCCTCCTCAGGAAGTTGATATAGTCTTTGAGTGATCTGGCCTGCCGGGGTAATAATAGTGTTAAGTCACATGAGTGGGCATAAATCTGGATACAGGACCGAAAAATTCATCATTATTATTGTTATTTTTATTATCATTATTTGTAACTACTGGTGAAATAGAAGCGTTTTTCTCTTCTCTACTTCCTTTCCTCACCCTGCTTTGGTAAGAAATAATCAGTATTAGCTGGCTTCATTAGGTATGACTTCAAGTTCATGAGGTCTGAGGGTGGAGAGAAGGGTCGCTCCGACCCCCGAGTCCACGTTTGCTCCTGCACGTTTATGTTTACGCTTGTTTCACAGTAATTATCGCGAAACCAGCACTGTGGCCCAAAACATCCGCACGAGGTGGCGGAAACAGATAAGAGACATGAGCCGCAAAGACAAATAAAGACGCGAGCTTTGTCAAGGGTCAACTGGTGGGTGTTGCACGTGGATATCATATGAACTGCAGACCATCTATTCATCATCTCTCTCGACCTGCCGGAAACACCCTAAATAGAGGAGGTCTTAAAAAACAGAAACCGGAGAGCTTGTTTTGTGTATGTATCACTTTCATAGAAATGTCGTCGTACTTGTTACTGTCATTATTATTGTTGCTTGCTGTTATCGCTGTTTTTATTGCTGCTGTTGTTGTAGTTGCTCCTGCTGTTACTGCTGTAATTATTGCCGTTGTTATTGTTCGCGTTTTAATTGTTCTTATTGGTGCTGTTGTTTTTGTGGCTTTTGTTGTTGCTGTTGCTATTGTTGTTGTTGTTGTTGTTGTTGTTGTTGTTGTTTTTCTTCTTCTTCTTCTTCTTCTTCTTCTTCTTCTTCTTCTTTGTCCTCTTGTATTTTGGTTATTTAATTTAATTTATTAAATTTAATTGGTTTATTCATTTACTGTACATATCCTATCAGCATTCTTGTTCTGAATGTTTTTTTAAGACTCGACCTAAGCCCCCTGATTCTTGCTCTGTTCATTTACATCGACATCCAAAATGCAAGAGACAACTCATCAACACAGATTTCATAAGACGTTGGAAGCCTCTCTGACGGCTCTGAGCATGCCACATGAGTTGGGCTTCTTTCGCGAGCGTTCAAGCAGCACATAACATAACATGCCTAATTAGAATTTGCGTGCACAGGTCAGCTCTCGGCATTCGGGCATGTTTGTGAAACTTGAGATTTTCACCAGCTTGAGAACAGAAACCAGCAGCAGCAAGAAGAAGAAAAAGAACAAGAAAAAGAAGAAGAAGAAGAAGAAGGAGGAGGAGGAGGAGGAGGAAGAGGAGGAGAAGAATGGTATGATCCACTTCCTTATCGTAATTTGGTTATTTCTATTTTTAACACTAAGGCAATATTTTTCAGTTAACAGAATATTTTGTTTGCAGAAAAGCAGGAGAGTGTGCCACCGTTCATTAGCGCTCTCTTTGTAATGGCGTCTCAGCCCATACTCCCGTGTAACCGTGACTAAACGAAAAGCTTGCATCGTTATAATTATCTTCTATAAGGAAATGAGAATCTGTGGCTAATTAGCTGAAATTGTTTGTCCGGTATAGAAATTTACAATGCTTTAATACAGAGCCTTAAATCTGGCAATTTATCCTCAAAAGGTAAGGAAAAATCACTGAGACATGCAATCTCGGCCCTAGGGGGGGCATAGGGGATTGAGAGAGGTTCTTTTGTGCAACGAAAATAGGGAATGGGAATATGCCATCACATGACATGCCAGACCAATTATCAGAGATGCTTGACAAATCATACTTACCAATCACCAGCTGAGTAATGCATACCTTGGCAACTTAGAGTTGCCAAGTTGGCTTATGAGGCCGAATTCCTTCATAAGTCTGTTCATAATAAATTTGCTGTAAGATGAGCAGTTAACATGCGAGTAGGTGTGGCGTGAGTTCTGTTGCCTTCTCTCCCTCACCCCTCCCCCACTCGCCCCCATGAGTATTGTCTGGGTCTTCCTCACCTTTCCGTTTTCCTTGTGGATTCCGAACAACATCCCTGAACAACAACAACCTGCACAACCGACACAGCAACAATTACAGCAACTGTGGTAACAATGGCGGACAAGGGGAGAGAAATGCATTACTTAAGTCTCGTGTTTCCCCCCTGTGTTGTAGGACCTTGTTGTCTTTGTTGTCTTGTCTAATCGTGGGACCGTGTTGTCTAATCGTGGGACCTTGTTGTCTAATCGTAGGACCTTGTTGTCTAATCATTAGAGAGCTTTTATCGTTACGTTCGGATGTCTTACATATTAATATGGTTATGGCAGAGTTAGGCGTGGGAATTGGCTTTTCCTGGTATTACGAGCCTATTGCGTGTTACGAGCTAGACTTCAAATTCATGAATGATTCTGGATCGGCGATGTGATCATATATTATGTCATGTATACAACGTAATTTCTTATATGCCGTCTTTACCTTGGTTAGAGCTAGATTTTATTGCTTCAGCTCACAACATATGCTCATACTAGGAATAGATATCACCATTATTTTTCAAAACAGCGGCATCGTGCTCTGAGCAATTATAGAGTACACTGTATTTGATAATGTAATATTGAACACTGTCATGGTCTTAAAGTTGCAGCTATAAACGTGCAAGGATGAACTTAGAACCTGATTTTTGACATGGCATTTTCCATGACCTCCAGAACTGGTGTCTCAAGTGGGCGGGTCAAAGAATAGAAAGAGAGTCTACCTTTTTCCTTTCAGGGGTGTAGTCAAACCTGGATAAGTGATCAGAATCTTATGTAGATGTTTTATACCGACCCCAAAATGCTTTGTGCGTGGATGGGGGTGGGAGGAGGAGAACGGTCAGTGGCTACCCAAATCTTGTGGAGATTTGCTATCATATCGTGAAGCTTGAGCGAGAGCAAATTTCTCAAGGAAAGATCTAAGCTATGCTTTTTGCGTCAAAAGTGCACTACGTAATAGCTTTGTAAACTCAATTAAAAAAAAAAACAAACAGTAGCAATATTTCTTTCCCAAAAAATTGCAGAGACAGATCTTTAGATCTAGATCTAATGTGACTTTTGCTGATACTCTCTTCTCTTAAACTCCTGGATCCTGAAGGAAACAGAATGCTGTCTGCTCATGAAGAACTTGTCTGATGGACAAAGTATCAGGTATGAGTAGAAGTGAATTTCTTTCACTTGACTTCTCTGAGAATAGATGTCTGACGCCCGAACAAGACCATCCATTTTTTTATCAAAATGTCTTTGTCTTTCTTTCTTCCACCACATCAAGAAATCCAACGCCAAAAGTTATTTTCTTTGCCTCTGTCGTGTGAAGAGTTCAACTATATTTGCTTACAGTAACGCCCTCATTCAAGGGTGGCCAAAGCTTCAGCAGCTGTATTCGTTGCTTGTTTGTTAACCCTGCCTTTATGGTGATGGGCATTAGAATGTATGATCATTCGAATGTATGCGAATATAGACTATTGCGAAACTGGACCAATACCAGTCTTTCTCTGTTTCAAACTTCACCTCATGTAGATCTGGTCTCGCCCACAGATATTCATATATTTTACAGAATAATTTTGCGATTGTATTTAAAACTTTTGTGTCCTTGTTCTTCGCACTGAATCCAAAGAAAGATGATGAGATAATATTAGAGTATCACTTTGTCTATATTAGGTTGATGTATATGAAAATTTGCATCATTGCCTCATGATGACGTTGGCACTTTCGAAAGGATCTCCACTCCACTCTGCCATCATTATTTCAGCGCATTATTCGAATATGGCCATAGTAATCTAGAGCGTCTATTCCAATAATCGACTCTGTTTATTTAAATCCACCCATTTCTTGCTTTCAGTCATGCCACAATTTGGGGTGGCCATGCCTCCGTATTCGTTTGTAGTTTGATAGCGTTAATGTTTTTGAATGCCCAAGATCATGTTGGTAAAAGGAGACGATATAGGATGATGTGATATGTTACTTTTCCACGTTCTGTTTTCTTAATGCAGCCTCTCCTAATAAGCCAAGTGATCCAAAACTTATCCTCAGACGATGATTATTTTTTTCTCTGCGTGTGTTACGTCTCTAACTTGCGAGGGTACGCTGCATGGATGATTGATATAGCCCATTGGTGCGCTTGAGTTTTAGAAGGATACAGTGATCGTTTTTAATATGAAGTGTTCCGCGAATGGACCTCTATCAGTCCACTTTTGGGTATCGCAACTCCAGCACTCATTACATCCGCTTTCCACTTTCCCATTGTCAGAGGATTGAGATTGACTGATGTGATCGACATCATAGCTAACAATTCTGGCCTTTGTTGGTTGATGCAATCTTTACTTTCGGAAGAGAGATTTGAGGAAGTAAATATACCACTACTTTGTTTATACCAAAACAGCCTGCACAAAGAACTTCCTTTGTTTTTACTGAAAAAAAAAACTTGAGTTATTATGGGAGTTCAGTGTACTGCTCTCACAGTTGGGGAGATCAAGGCTGTTTGGCTATACGAGCGAGATGACACATCCTTGAAAACATAGAGCTAAAAATATTTTTGTACCGAAACAACCACTCCGCAGGATGTCTATTATTAAAATTTCCTCTTTGATCGTGTTTAATCAACTTTAATCAAATTTGATATAATAGGAGAGTTGAGGACAGTCTGAATTAGCGCTGAGATTCTTGTGTATAATTTATTTATCATGTCATTTCGGTGCAGTTGACTCGAACTCCCATGAGTTGAGGGTAGGACATGTTGACATCGACAGACTGGGGCAAGTTGACACATGTATCTCACACTGCAGCGCAAATGTCACTATGTATCTCTATGTTATTTTGACTGATAACAGAGCCTGTATACAGCAGGTGTAGGCTCTGTCTACAAGAAATGTGTTGTACAATACTATGAGTCATGCATCTTACAGCAATTGCCGCGAGAGTCCGCTTACTTACTCGTGTGTATTCTTTAGACAATATGGCTGAAAAGTGACGTCATTGGTTTATTTACCTAGTATTACCCATCCTCCTGACCTACTCCGGTTACAGACATACAGAGAAAGAGCGCGTTGATAACTTCTTCTGTTGATGGAGTTCCAGGGTGGCATGACATAGTCCAACAAAGCCTCACTTAAAACCCCACGGCTGCCTAGGATTTTGCTTGCAGTAAGGCTGTGATAGCCAGTGCACAGCCTTAGTGAAACAGAGCATTAAAGACCCGTCCGGGGTATTCGCGGAGAGAAGCATGATGGGGCACTTCACTGCTTTGAACTCTCCCACTCTCATTCCAGAATGCAATTTCTCTGAATTTTTATGAGTAAAAATATTTCATTCATTACAAAAATTTTGCAGATCGATAGTTTACTATCCTTCCAAACATCACCGTGAAGAAAGAAAAAGACTAATATAAGGAATACGAAACAAATCTATCGTCGTCAAGGCAATGAACACACCCATTTTTATCTCTATTCAAGTCAAGTAGGACAAGCCTTCCGGCGGTTGCGAGCAGATGGCACGGCTTTAAGTTTTGTTTTCATTGATGCCTTTTACTCTATGATTCTCATAATAAATAAAGTTTATCACTGGTCATCTTCCAAAATATGAAGCTTCATCAAAAGATGACGTCATATCAGGTCGGCCACACCCTCTGTATGACGATGCGAGGTTCATATTCATATCTCTGCTTGCTAAGTAGATACCGTTTCATGTCTGTTTTATCTTTTACAGTCTCGTTTATCTAAATGAGCATTATGACCTGGAGTTCCGCTGCCACATTTCATTTCCATGCTTGTGAAACCTGTCTGTTGGCCTGACGGATTGTGCTGATAAGCTGCTTCTCTGGATGGACATGTGGAGTTATCACTGCTGCAGATCCAGCCTAGACTAACGAGATGTAGCTGGACCAGGTCTGTTATAGGCTTCTTTACTGCGATGCGCCCGTTTACGGTGCACCTGTTTGTTTTGTCATCCGTTTTCGAAATCAACCCGTAACGGGTGCACTGTAGTTTATGTATATGAAACCTGGAAATCCGTTGATCGGAAGAAAAAAATTAGTATCGCTTCTTAAGTCCTTTTTTTTTTTTTGTCCCACTCCATTCTGATTGGCGCCGGCGTTGGTTAGTTGTTTGTTACTTTCATTCAGGGAGTTAACATTCTGTTCTTATTCTAGGATGTTACATTGTTACTCCCTCCCACTGCCTATACAAATGGGGGTCACCTATGTCCTAAACGAAAATAAACCCCCATTGGTGTTAGAAAAGTTCCTACATCTATAACCCTGGTCCAGCTGGGTCCCAGGGGTGGAGTGTTGACCCCATGCCCTGCTCCCCTATCGGCTTCTTAAGTCCTTTTATTCATTGCGACGTCGGAACGTAGTTTGTTTGCGCTGCTGATATGTATACCCTGCTATATTTTTTTTTAATGTTTGAATGACTGTCACAGGTCTATAATATATTTTTTCACACCCGCTGATTGTGAGGTCATTGAAGCTGGTGAGTAAATTTTGCTGTGAGTGGATTTTTTCTATTCGCCACAGCATTTAGCCCCTAACTCTCAAGCGTAATTTTTTTTTAAAAGTTCTGTTGCGAAATTATGATTGGGTGAATGTGAGGCTCTGTCTTCCGTCTCCTTGTGGTGAGCGTAGGGTGACGCGGTTTTACTGTCCAGCCAAAGGAACAAGAGCATTTTGAATTAATGCACGTATTGATTTATATTCGTACTTTTCATCCAAATTATAGAATATTGATACTCAATTCTTGCAATGTTTTCAGTGCGCCGAGACCGGGCAACGTTAATACAGAATATTCGTCTTCCTCTTGCTGGACCATTCAACCACCCAGTGACCCAGCGGCAGCTTCAGATAAGAGCAACTCTAGCGTCTCGTAAATGGCTTATCTTTGCATATCAGTTCTTGACAGCTAGAACTCGTCAGGATAGGGCATGAACCAGATTTAGTGTCATTTTGACCCCTTGAAGCAAGTCTAGCAACTCACTATTTGACTGAAAATCGTGGTTATTATTTGTGCATATAATTAGTTACGTGCAGACGAAGTTTTGAGACACATGGTAAGTCATATGTATCTCAGAAAAGGTATAGACCAATGAGATACGGTGGAAGGGCTGTTGGTGGGGTTTTCCGGGATGAAGTTTGACCATTATGTGTATAGTTTTTAGTGGGAGAAGGAAGATGTCACTTGGAAAGTTTGCAGCGTGCGATGAAAGCCAACTGTATCACTCGCCAAGTCTTAGAGCCAAAGTGTAAGAACCACGTCACAAATTCCAAGTTCTTGGCAACAAACCATGACAGAGTTGTTACAGAGTAATTCAGTAGCACTCCACATTCTGCAAAAAAGGATTGTTGATGTGTAACACCCCCTCCTCCCCTACCCATACACCGAAATTAAAGAAAAAAATTCTGGCGGCAAATTCATCGCTGATATCTCTGCTGTTGTTTCAAGCAAATGCTTCCGAGGGTAAAACAAACAAATAAGTAAAACCCCATCATCAGCCGCTTCGTTCCTGGAAAGGTCTGGCTGATGACGAATAAATAGCATGTCAGTGAAGATACAGGCAATACAGATTACTTTAATGAGAGTTGAACCAGTGCTGGGTAGAAGAATAGCTACGTCAATATCATAAAAATCAGGAACTGGTTGCATGCTATTATGTTTGGCAAGGCTCCATCCTGTTCAAGAATTCTGATCCTCATAGTTTGCTTGCACGATTGTATAATTACATGCGGTATTTTGATCCCAAATCTATCGACACTTCTTTGTAAGATAGTGATCAAGAATTCATTAACTAATGCTTTGCTTCAATAATTGTCGGAGAGAACGAGCAAGCTTATACTCGTAACTTGGTTTCAACTCACAGCTGCGATTTTCATGAACAGTGTAACTGACAACGATATAACAATAAACATTTCGACGCAAGTTTTGGTTTGCATAGTTACAGCCTTGTGCACCTAGATTCTCTCTCCATCGTAGCTTTTATGGCCATTGATAACGCTGTAGAGATGTTCAAGGGAATAGTAACAGTTCTCATTTACCAGCGGTTGAAATGCCGATAACATGGTGCGCAACTAATCACTGTAAGTGCATTGCGGTTTCTCTGCAAAATTGCACAGCAAAGTGCTCAAAGGTGCAGTTTTTGTTTCTTCCTTGAAGGTGATGACTTAGAACAAGTGTCATTTGCAGTAGCATCATTGTTTGATACCAGACTTCACCCATGTCTCTTAGAATCTTTTATACATGTTCCTATATGAACTTTTCTCGACTTAATGTTTGTATAGGCACGAAACTATTTCATTTGACATCAAAGTATTTTGTTATTTCCTCATAATTCTGTGTCAAAACAGAGAAGCCAGAAAAGCCTACTCAAGAATATACACAAGTACATAATAGATCTGGAGAAGGTCCCTGGGATCCAAAAAGGAGTGATATAAAAAAATTATAACCCTTAAGGGAGGAAAATGCACCATTCCGTAGCTTGATGTGATTTATGCATACAAGTTTCAATGGGCTTATTGTGGTAAGCTGCATAACACGTTATCTACATTACAACCTATGAGAAAGGGTAGGACCTCCCATTAACAAAACACATTCATAACAGACCTGCAAGCATGTATGACTCAGACTTTACTCGAGTTGGATTCATGCCACAAATTATTTGATGCATCGTAAAACACGAAAATTAAGGAAGCATAAAACTTCCTGTTATTCTTGTCGGTACGTATCTGCATCACAATGTGGTGGTCAACACCGGAATAATCCACCTTTAAATCTCTACAGACACTCTTCTTAGCAAGTGTTAACAAGACAGACAGCGAACCAAAGTTGTCACGGTAATGTCTGAGACGTATGGCTTTGTTTAGGCCATAGCCTTGACATGTGTATCAGCATCCTGTATCGTTAAGATACAGTTGCATAAACATGTTTGTTTTAACTAATGTGTAAAAAAAAAAAAAAGAAGAGTCGTAAATTTATGAATCAAGATAACAAGTGGCAAGGGTGGAGTGGGTGGAGTGGGTGGATTGGGTGGATGTACGACGGGGGGTGGGAAGAAGAGATGCAGATGAAGACAAGGAGAAGTCGCGCAGAGAACGAGAATAGGAAAGAGAGAATAGTTGGAGGAAAGAAGAAAGATGGGAAGAAGGAATTAATTAAAAACAAAGTGCAGAATTCATTAGGAACATTACCGCAAAAGGTGATAAGCTCAGAAAATAAACACTTCTTATAAAACAGTACCAGGCTACAGCCAACCCACCATATCAAGAAATGCATCTTAGAATGAAAATGCAGTATAGAACTCACGCCATCTTTTTAAGATGGCACTGTTTCATTCCGAATATTGCCTCGAGAAACCTTGTTTTCGTTTTCATACGCGTTTTATAGAGAAAGACATTTAGCTGAAGGTGATACTACGAGTTTCTCACCGCACAAAATGTATCCTTGGTCAGTGTCAAGGTCATTAAAACAGAGGAGCTGGGAGGAAGTACAAAACAGAGGGGTATAAATGCAGAAGATTACCGTAACAGAATTCTTGCCCACAAATCTTGGCACGTTCACGGACACAGGATTTTTCAGAGAGGCAGCTATCATTATGGAGCAAGATTGCATCTTTTCTTAACGAAGGCATGTCGCTTTCAAGACAAATCTTCGTAATTCTGAATAGAATTGGTGATATGTTTCATTATCTTCTTCCCCCCCCCCCCC
>JAWQUT010000302.1:618952-627812 GCA_033807755.1 Ellobium chinense | reverse complement strand
CCCCCAAACCCACCCGATTTATATCTCATTCTATCGCCTTTCCCGTGTGATATTTGACTTTGTTGTTGCCGCTGTTCTTGTTGCTGTTGTTGTTGTTGTTGTTGTTGTTGTTGTTGTTGTTGTGTAGACGTTGTTTTTGTTATTATTTTGGAGATAAAAACAAAGGGGAGGGGATTCTACATGGTGGATACCTCTATTCTAAGTAAAGTCAGAGGAGTGGAAATTGCATTCTTCGCCGCTGTTAGATCAGATCCACCATAGAGACACATGGACACCGCAGACAAAACAAAATAGAGCGAAAAGCCAGTCATTTCAAATCAAGTTCATTCACTTCCACATCTATTAAGTTCACCCACTCCCACATCTGATGTGTATGGGAGTCCATGGAAGGGACGAGGGAGAGTTTTACGCTCCTGGTTACAAGGATCTATCATAAGAAGTGAAGAAAGATGTGCACAAAAGGTGCGAAACGCCTTTTTTCTCTTCACCACCCACCCAGGTCTGAATGGCCCAGACAAGAATCCTAAAATACACACTCGCTAACTCAAGGGTAAAGCTCAAAGCAAGAAGCCAGAAGCTAAATCCAAGAATCCTATCTCTTTCCCCTGACATTTATTCTGCAACTCGAACCCTTACCGAAGTGTGTAGACAGTGAGTCTTTGTCTTGAAGGCCGTAAAGACGTGAATGTAGTCTACATCAAAAGAAATATCACGGCATGTACGTGCAAGGGTTCCAAATATTCGTGTGCTCATTATCTTGTCTAGATGAATGAAACAAAAGCCTCATTTGTTTGTTTGTTATGTATATCTGAAGTCGTGAAAACATGGCAAATTAACGTTGGTACCTCGATATGGTACTCGTTTAAGAAGTAGTCTACAGTGAATCTCGATATAAAGTACGCTCTTCTCTTGGTCTATGGATAAAGTATGCCTAATATGAAGATCCTCTGAATAATGACGTGATATAAAAGTAACCAGTCTGTGCTTGGAAAATCCATACTTTATAATAAGGATAATTACTGAGTGAGCTTTTAATATTGAGGTTTCGATGTATACTTTGTTTCTTATGTGTGGATTTCACATGCACAAACCCATTGTTATTATCTCATTCAGGGAACCCCAATGTTAAGTATATTTCAATAATAAGTCTACATTGTCCATACTCTACGTCGAGGTTCTACTGTCAAATGTAGAAAGAAAAGTAGAAAGTAGAAGAAAGCAAAGCGAAAAGAGCTTTTAGACGACCAACAAAATGGACAGAGATACAGAGCAGTGGAGGACTATTGAGATGGAAAATGGACATAACTGACCGTCACAAGTTGAGCTTCACAAAAATCTGCGTTGTCAGCATGGAGCTCTCCGAAGAATATATATGGACATGCATACAAAAACGAGACACGAGCGATATTTTTGCGGTTTTTGTACCAGGTTCCTCAGTTTCTCTGACTGACATGACGCCTGTTCTTATGGCCATGTTCGCTGAGACGTGTCTTGCGAATGATAATTTGCATAGTTTGTAAGAAAACTAGGCCACTTTTGTGAGGATATCATGACGGGAAAGACTTTAGAAGAGTATCAAAGAACACACTTGAAAAATATCTAGATTCATTATGACTGTTACAGATACCAATAACTAAAAATGTTATTTATGTATAAAAGCTGGCCGCCACGTTCAAGCTTCTTTTGTATTCTTGAAACCTGGAACTGCTATGTAATTATATTTTTGTAATTTAATTGTCTATGATGATATACTGTCTAGTTGTCGTCACTGTCCCGCCTTTTGTTAAATGTGATTTTGATGCCCTCTTACCATCAATCACAAGCACGGTTTGGGCATGGTTTATGAACTTGTTAAACTTGTGACCATCATTGCTAAATCTAGAATGTTACAATGGTCTTTATGTCTACCTCTGGTGCGGCTTTAAGCTGATATTTTGAATCATTCTTCAAAAGCATTCTTACGATCAGATCGTCTCATAACAGACAATCCGGGAGCAACACATGATCAGTGAGTGCGATCTTCCAAGCGGAGAAAAATATTAGCACATTGTGTGTATATGCTTTCAAAGAGTGTTTATGATCTCTACTCTTCTTGTAGTCTACTCCGATCCGTTTGATGATGAAAGTTACACCGGAAGAGAGAAGTTTGGAATGAAAGCGTTGTTGTGTTCGTGATCCTGACTTAAAAAGTGCGATCAAAATTGTGATTTTTGGCGAAAAGTTTTGTGTATGGGGATACACTTTACTCACAGCAGGAGGTGAAGTATTAGGTGGTCAACATCCTGTTTATGGCTATAAATATCGATGAGTTGTGCAATGGGCCGTGCCTAATTAGTCAGCTCCGGTAAGGCTCACATCCGGTTTAAACAAAATGCCAGCGTGTTTGCGTCATTAAATCTCGCTCAATAGAGTAGAAGATGTAACAGTCAGTTGAGGTTAATGTAACAGACCCTGTCAGCCAATCATTTTCCTCTGAGAATGGAAAAGTTAAAGCGGAAGAAATGATTACTGGATTGTGGTTTGCGAAACCCGGATGACCTTGCATACCTCATAACTGAGAGTAGTCCAATTTCTAACCCATGCATAGGGAAAGATGCTTGATCAGTTTAAGCAAGTCTGAATTTCTTGACGGAGAACAGACAGGTTCTAAGCTAAGCTGAATTTCTTCACGGACAACAGATAGGTTAATCTGAACAGATGACATAAAAACATAATAATAATCTGCACACAGAAAATACAAAGTATTTGGAAAACACCTAATACTTTGGTCATTTGTGAAGGGGTCGTACTAAAATAACTTACTCTTCTATTTCGATTTTGTTTACTAAATTTGCCGGATTTTAGGGGTTTATCCCTTAAAGAGAACTTTCAGCATAGACTCTTGGACAGCCCACGAGAGCTTTCCTAATCAATGATAATGTCTAAATACTATCTCAAATTTGCCATTTCTTTTGTAACCCCTATCCTATTCCTGTCCCTAATCTTAGGCGGGATTGGCATGATAAAGTGCCTGCGAAATTTGCCGAAATTCCGGATTCAACAAAAATTCCGTAATGTGGGAAAACCCAACACTCTGTAATTCATCGACAGAAAAGATAATAACTGAAAACTCCATTTTCCTGGAATACCTATGTTGCTAGAATGTCGACAATCAATCACTTTTCACTCGTGTTTGTTTTTCATAAACACAGAGCGACGACAGTGAATGTACAGTTTGTCATAAAGAAGGCAATGTCATTACGGGTTGATCACGTTATGAACCACGAAGACTCTGCTGCATACAAATATTTGGCGATGTGTGTGTGTGTGTGTGTGTGTGTGTGTGTGTGTGTGTGTGTGTGTTGTGTGTGTGTGTGTGTGTGTGTGTGTGTGTGTGTGTGTGTGTGTGTGTGTGTGCGAGGGTGGAATGACGGGAGAGAATTTTCTGCTTCAACACGAGGTGGATTTTGGAGCGTTGCGCCTTTTTCATTGATAGGTTTGCACTTGTTTCCTCTTTGTCAATTACTCCCATACTAATTACAGCACAAAGTGTGCTACCACTTCTGGATTTCTTGCCAATCTTTTCTTGCAAAAATTTTGCACTCTTTCTGTACGCTTAACCTTGGAGATGGTTTCAAAATCTGTCGTTATCCTGTCTCAGCAATATCAGACTGCGTTTTTGCGGTTAGCTGTTTCATACATAAAAGGAAAGTACTATCCGCAGTGACGTGCGCCTTCTACAGAAGAGAGCTCATAATTATTATGTTACTGCGGATAGCGCTGAGGCACTATTCGTAATGTCTCTGCGAATAGCCACTGCAATTTAATGAACGATTCTGCTTTCAGTAATATAAAACCTGTTGTTACTTTATTGTAAAAGGCAGCTCACTGTTTTCATCCTGGGTTACACAAGATCATTCAATCAGTATTAAAATTTATATTTGTTATGTTTGACTATCATTCTAGAGAATGACGGATTTCCTTACACCTGTATTGACCACCGAGTATCAAGGTGGTTCTAAACCTCCACAATAACAGCGAAATACTGAAATGTCGAATACGCAACGGAATGGCCTGTCTGCTGCTTTTAGTTTACATTTGGTAATCGAGGTTACAACTGGATGATTCTTTAACCCTCCCATTCCCAACTTATACTCTCTCATTCTTCTATACACACATACACATTTTTTTCTTAACTTGTCCATTACATGGCCTGATTTTCACATTATTACCACACACATTATAGCTGCTTTGTCCTATCATTACAATCGGGAGGCAAGATCCGCTTACAGATTTTAATCGAACTCAGCACTGTTTCGACTCGGATGTGATATTATCAGATACCAGACGCTATAATATTAATTTTCTTTACTGTAACGATCGGAGGAACTTGGCAATCTGCAACGTTTCTATGCGTGATGAAATCATTTCCTCGTGAAATTCGGGAAAAATGGCTCTCCGATAGAAGTTTGTGATTAAATTTAAATTAGTGAAGTGTCCCAACATGCTTCCCCTCTCCTTTAACATAATATCACTCGGGTATCAGTTCCATGCGCCACTCGACACACATGATATAGACTAATACATCGTAGCATCCAACCTCCGTACTCTCTCTCTCTTTTTCTCAACCCATATCACTTCACTTTAGAGAACTTACAGATATTAGACTGACCTTCCCATCTCTGACCCTGTGGCGGATGCTTGTTAAGTTTTGGTCTAGCCGTAATGGACGATCAGATCTACAGCTTGTGGCCAACTAATCCGGTGTTTGACAAACATGGGTGAGGTTGTGAAGAAAGGAGGCTTCAGGGTTGAAAAGTAAGAAGTAAGACCATCTGAATCTAGACCTCACGTCAAGACACTAATGCAGTGGAGCTCATAGGGTCAGAGGGATTTGAAGCCCAAGCATAGTAAGCAAAACCATGGTCAGTGTCAAGCAAAAGGTTAACGAGAAAAGGTGGATTCCATATTGGACCGGTACTTTTGCGAGAAGGAGAGGCGCTCGGGGGAAATGAAGATGACCTTGCTAAGAGCAAGTTATGGATAGTGAATACAATGATGTGAAAGACTGTAACCACTCTTTAGACTTTAAGACAGAGCCGGCATGGGCGTGAAAAGACGCGAATTCCATTGGAATAGACTACAGATCATGGACAAAATTGTTGTTATGTGGTCTGATCGTTGAAGGGGGTCCCCACTCAGGTAGATACGCCCTGACAAGGCCAGATTATGGAAAGTGAAGACCACAGTGTTGAAAACTATCAACGGTAGACAGTATGCTATCCTAGCTCTGGCCGTCACGGTATGCAGATTGCTGTAGGGTGTTTTGGGCCAACAAGTGTTGTTAAAAAAATGCCGTGAATTGAGTCTGAGACTTTATCACTGGCGGAGTGAGATGGAGATCAGGAGGGTCAGACTAACCATCCCAGAATTCTCGTCGTCACACAAAAGTATCTGGGGCAAATTGCAATTGGGAGAGAAAAGGAGGAAGAAAGAGAGACAGAAAGAGAGAGAGACGGGAACTTAAAGGGAAGAACTGGGTTGAAAAATGAAGACTAAAAATATCTCAAGATTTTATTAAATAATCGTCTGAAATTTGATACTCCAAGACATCGCCTAGACCATGTTGTCGCCACGGCCCTTGGCGGCTGAACGCCTAGTTCCCTCATCCTTCAGCAGTGCTTAAAAAAATAAATGTGCGTAATTCAAGAGGAGAGCCCGCTCTATTTCACATTTCCAAGGCACCATCGTCGTGTCGACCCGAACGGTGCTAACTTTTCTTGCCATTCTGGCCTTTACCCTTAGGCAGCCAGAAATAAACACACTTTCAGACGGCGGAGGAAACAGGGAGTGGTGTGAGGTAGGGGAGGGGAACCAGAGGTTCGGAGGTGTCGATAATTGTAGAATTGGTAGCATCATCTTTGATGCCCCCTCCCCTTTTTTTAATAACCATCACCAAAACGCCTTTGGAAAATCAACTTTTAGCGGGATGGGTTATGGAGTAAGGAGATTCATTGCTTAGATCAGAAAAACAGCAAGCAAGGCTCAATACATCCGTAAACCCATGGTGGGATGCACGCTAACTGTAAATGGGACATAAAAGTAACTTTTATGAAGGATCACCTCTTGCTCTTCTGCAATGTCACCTATTGGTTGCTGTGTTGTCTGCGTAGTGTTATGTGAACTCCAGCACTGGATCAACATCTCGACGGTTCTTTTACACTTGACTGTAGCTTCTTGAACTCCAACAGAATGTAACTACAAAACTTAGTCTATGACTGTGTATTACACTCTCTAAGGAGTAAAACATGCTGACTTATATATATCATATTACACACCAAGATTTGTCACCGCCCCATGCTGGTCTCTGCGGGCCTTGATTATAATATTGGCGAAAGTTAGAGTGTGCGAGCAATAATGATGATGGTAATAATAATAACAACAATATATATAATAACTTTATCTTTTTCTGTTTAAGTGTTATGAAGTACATAGCAGCGGATATTCGTAACATTACGAGGCCAATACTAGATACGATGTTTTGCGAACCACATTGCATGCTCTTCAGTAAATGACGACGGAGGACAGTAGATTATTTCATACCTAAATACTCTCATACTCTTCCCCTTTACTATAGGCTATTGTACGTCACAAACACACTCAATGCACGTTACGGTAGTTGTTGGTAGTGAGTCGATAACTGAACGCTTTGCTATCGCAATTCTCAACGTTCATGCTTTCGAAGTATGGACTCTGTTTTTATTCTGAAACCCAGTATAGAGTAGGAGATTCGACCTCTATGATACCTTAGACATCTTTCGACAATATTGCAAGGACAACCCAATTATGTCAGATAAACGGTCGCCATTTATGTAGATAGTATCGATATGGTCTCGAAACTCCAGAGCTCAAATATTTTGATACCGACACAAACGTCGCGAAGTATCCCAAGTATCGATACTAAAAACGAACTTGCGCACTACCAACATTATCTACTCTATCGCAGTGCAATATAATTCTTTAGAATCGTGAATCAAAATACATGCTTTATTATGCATACCAGTTGATGAGTTTTACACCTAGAGTATCATGCATTTATCTAACCACTCACAGCTGTTAATGTCATCATATGCATCATCACAAAATGAAATTCTGAGAAATAACTGCCTTTCCAGAGCTAATCTTTCTGCTTTTTTATCATCCCCTTTTTGCCGTTGCCAAATTTTGAAGTGTTTCTCTCATCACCATTTTTGCTATGTCATATCAGTTATGCCATCATGTATTTTTTACTCATGTTTTTGATAGCCTTATCTCATGCAATCTGTAAAGTGACCCTGAAAGTATATTTTTGCGCGCAGCTTGGTTGTAAGCATTTTGTGGATCTCTCCCCCCCCCCCCCCCCCCCCCCCCNCCCCTCCCCCCTCCTCTCCTCAACACCTGACGGTTTCGTTCAGCCAACCTATGATATCAAGAGACTAAGGTCCCGCACAGAGAGGCCACCGAATGTGTTTCGGCGTATCGGTGACATACTCACTCTGCGCCGATCTTTCCGAGGGCAGAACATAAAGGACACATAATTATTTTCAGCACACTTCTCAGTTGAAAAAGTCCCCAGTCCAGCCCTGTGACGTCACACATCAGGTGACGGCCCACTGACGGGGCATTCCGAGCAGCGGCTGTCGGTGAGTAGGCATCAAAATTTCATTCCTATAAAATAAGCTGCCACCGATCCCGCAGATCGGCGCAGAGAGTAGGCCGTGTCTCTGTGCGGTTGTAGAAATTGTATAGATTGAGTCTTATAGCTTACGGCGCATAGTGGTTCGGTGACATAAATCGGCCGCCTTTATGTTCTCCCACTAAGGGTGTGAATCCACCGAGTCCAGATATGGCTCGCAGCTTTGCCGGAGCGTTTCATATTCTCTCTTTTTATGTTGTAAAGCCGACGAAGCTGAACCCACACTATCTAGCATGTCACGTATGTGACGTTACATTGATCCTGAAAATTTACCGCTGCTCGCAGCCTGGTTGCAGGCCTTTTGTGGGCAGTTCCCCCACGGCTGAGAATATCTGACGACTTCGTTCAACCAGCCTATGATATCTAAAGAGTGAGAGTGTGAATCCATCGGGTCCGGACACAGCGCGTCGTTTTGTCGGGGCGTTTTATGTCCTCGCTTTTTGAGTGTAAAGTGGACGAAGCTTAATCTGCAACACCCGGCACGTCATGACACTGTTTTGACATCTTCGTACAAGAGGATGGAGGTTTTTTCCTATGTCATGACTTCATTTTCGTGCCGTGACCGAATTTTAGTGGTATTGTGTCTTAGAGATTGAGAGTGTGTGAGACAGCGATTGTGTCTGTGAGCGAGCGCGCGCATTATATGTGTGTGTGTGTGTGTGTGTGTGTGTGTGTGTGTGTGTGTGTGTGTGTGTGTGTGTGTGTGTGTGTGTGTGTGTGTGTGTGTGTGTGTGTGTGTGTGTGTGAAGGAAGAGAGAGAGAGGATGGGGGCGAGAGAGCGAGAGGAAGGAAGGTTAGCAAAATATAAAGTCTGTTTCAAAAAATCAAAGAGTTTGTTACAGGTATGTCTATCAGCACTATCACACCTCAGAATTTGCACTAACGCGAAGAAGATGCACATCATAAACTCGTAATGGAAACATTCCTCCCAAATAAACAAAAAAACGGAAGAAGGGGAAGCTATATCTGTATAAAAGTATTTTCTTAAAGAAAGAAATGATTATATCCTGTGATAGCTTGGAATTGATCTGAAGTGTTTATTTCCATCATCTATTTAAATATAATCTATCTGCAGCTGTGGAGAGTGAAATGAGATATTCTATATGATCCGTCTGGAAGGCGTTGCAACAATTTGACACACTTTTA
>JAWQUT010000302.1:556452-616452 GCA_033807755.1 Ellobium chinense | reverse complement strand
TGTAAAGACCAAACGAACGCAAACTTAATTTGTTAAAAACGATGTTATACGTCTATAAGGACAACTTGCATCCTGATACTATTTCGGAAAGATGGTTGGGAGGGCCAGGGAAGAGCAGTAAAATAATATTTTAAGAAATATTCAGCAGATGCTGACGGAATACCGTGTAAACAATCCAATGAAACCATAACCAAAATGTTTCCTGCCAAAGCTGCAAAGAAAGAAACAGCTCTGTTCGTTTCGCATTTTCATGAAGTGCCGTCTAGCTGTCAGCTTGTAGAGCTTGATGTTTCCAAAACAGCTGTAAACTCTCATTACTTTTCAAGCGTAAAAACTTCCTCAATAATTTCATGTTTGAATTTCAAAAAAATGTCAAAACTATCATTAAGGTGACGGACGATGTCCTTGCATACCAGGTCTTTCCTAGACACGGGGTGAGGGATGGAGTTTTTTGTTTTGTTTTGTTTTGTTTTGTTTTGTTTTGTTTTTTCTTATGTGTAGGGACGGTAATAGGTCATGCTGACGTAGAAAACTCAACTGTTGAGAGCAAAACAACCGGAAGTCCTCCAAAACGAAAATACCTTTTTAAAACCTCGTCTACAGTGCCATGTAGAACATGACAACATATAGGCTATCTTTTTTAACGTCATACTACAAATAATATCGCGTCCTGTTCGGGTTTTTTGCCTTTCTGGTATCGCCACTCATGAACCAGTAAAGTATCGTGATACTATCGATTACTCTTTATCTCACTCTCTCTCTGTCTGCCCTCGTCTCTCTCATTCGCTTGATTACCTACCACAATATTTGTTTACAAATTTAGAAAAGAAGAATGATAACCGATGAGCGGTCAATCTGTGAAACCTAATGACTTGATACAGCAACCTGAATAGAACTAAATATAATCACAAAAAGCAAATTAATAAGTTACAAACTAGGTACACCTTTGTTGGGGAAACGCAATGCATTTCACTTCATTTTGTAATTATGGAGCGTTGTATACAGTGGAAAGTACTCCATACTGCATGCAACCAGGATCCTTTAAAGCTAGAGAGTAAAAAATTACGCAGTTGTGTCCTATTTGTTACGGAATAGCGTACTTACAATGTAACCAGATTAATTCGGACTCTCTCCAAGTTTTGCCATCTGTAGGGCTGTGTACAGGTCAGAGTCATGGTTGGCAATGCTGATCAGCGCGGCCGCTGATTGGCAGAAGACGATGGGTCTGGTTGGAAAACAATAGATTGTCCAGTCAGTGAGTGAAGGATGGCCAGGCACCACAGGCATGCTTGACCTTGGTAAACAACTGTATAGCATCAACCCAACCTCCTCACTCCCCAACAGGTCCTCCATCCTGTAAATAATAGAGGGCATTGGGAGAGATCAAGATTTATAAAGGGGGCCCATGTCCAATCATAGAGTGTTATGAAAGAAAACCGTCGGTGATATGGCATCCGGGTGTAAGAGCTATCCGTCTCTATACTATACGCTTACCACAGATTATGACGCGTGTCCCTGGCGCGGACGGTCATATCGTCCTTTGTTAACAAGTTTATTTAACCGAAACCCAGACCAGAACTGTGGTACGTGGGCGAATAACAGAGTATATACACTGGCAACGGGACAGCACGCGATAAGGTAATAATAAAGATCTGCGTAAATATTTCATTTCATAACAATCAGGTAATAAACGTACATTGTTGTAGCTTCAATCATTTCTTCGCACAATATCAAGCAAAACACCCATCAGACAGGGTTACTGCATACATCCACATCCAAACGAAATGTGCCCAGTAAAGTGGAAAGTTGGAACGAATGAAGGGATATGAAATGCTCTGTCCAAAACTCTTGAAAGGTGTAGTGAAAAAGAGTGATGGAACAATAATGGTAATCCTAATTGTGGTATGAAAGATATGGTAAAGCTTAACCATTAAAAGGCTAAAATAAACCTTTAGGGCAAGATTGTAATAAAAATGTCATGGAAGGATCCAAAGTTTCATTTAACGGGCGCACCGTGCAACAGCGCCATTCACACCTGACTACCAATTTTCACCGTGTCACAGCGCCACTCGCTAAAAAGCTCTCGAGACATGCTTCCTCGTGACAAAAATATGCGTAACAGCGCCGTTCTGAGCTTTTGGCCTTGTATCGGCTTTATATAAGATAGCTCGAAAATGGAGCTTCATTAGGAACATTTTTATTGAATGAAGTGCAGTTTCATGCAATTGCACCGAGATTTATTGATGTAACGGTTCAAAGACTATTATACACAGATGGAAATGCTTTTTATAAGAAACGAAGTCAGGCAGTGCTCCTTTTCCGAAACGTTTACAGAATCGCCAAGACATCAAGGCATCAAATTTCTCAGATAAGTTCCCAAAATCTCCGAGGCATAACCCTCTCTACAACATGACCCAAAATGAAATTGTGCTGGCATGTGATTCTACCTGTGCACTAAGGCGAAACGTCAAACTTCAAACATCCTCATGGTACTCTTTGTAGAAGAAAAGAGATGAGAGTGGCTTTGTGGCGCGGTGCAGCCCATTTTTTGAGGCCAAATCAAACACTGGTAATAAATCGGTGACGCGAGGTCGGTCTATATCTAATGATGTGCCGTTAGTGGAGCCTGTTAGTAAGAAATGTCAATCTGTATTATCGAAAATGGAATTCAACAATCTCCTTGTCCCTAAACTTCTATTTTTTCTAGGAGACTAGTACGTATAATCGCCTCAAACATAATCAATCAATCTATCCTTGGACTAGTGGTCCACCCTCAAGCCTTACGGCACCCCCTCCCTCCAGCGTAGCGAAGCGTATATAAGATAGATGTGGCTTTGTATAGAACAAACAGAACATCATCACTGTCTATGTTCGTGAGCACCTCAAAGGGCTATCTACACAGGTGCGAACACCTGTGTGAGTAATAACATGCATCCTCCCGAGGGCAGCATGTTCCTGTCACTGCTAATTTACTCACAGCTGACAGAAATGCGCGAAAAACCAGGCTCCCAACGGAAAGAATAATTAGTTAGAATACATTAGTTTTGACGTAAATATAACGTCTTATTTCACGTGAACGAGGCACGCAGAAAAACGGGATCGTATGCGGTTTATTTATTGGCGTCAAAAGATCTCTAAGTCCATATAAAATTGTTACGCGCTGAAAGTTTTTACCATGCACATGATTTTAGGTAACTGTTTTACTATCATCAGAACTGACCTAACCTTCTTAGTAGAATAATACGAATTCTTTCCCTTTGCGCTCATTTGTGGAATACTGCATTCTAATATATCAACAAGGAGGAAAAAGATAAGTGCATGCTATTGTTACCCCGTAGGCGGCATGTCGGGGGAACGTTTTTGCTTGGCTGGGCGTTTCTCGTTAGATATAAGATTCCAGAAGATAAAAAAATACGTAGGATTAGCTGTGACGTTTACATACACATGCGCGCCTGTTGCGTGGGTGTAAGATTGTGTGTTTTCACAACGAGAGACAGAAAGAAAGAGAGAGAGAGAGAGAAGAGAGAGAGAGAGAGAGAGAGAGAGAGAGAGAGAGAGGGGAGGGGAGAAAGAAAGAGAGAAATGTAACATATCGCAAGTCAACAAGGCTTTGAAACCAGGTGGTGGCAATAGACTAGTTGTCGTTACCCCGTCGTTCCAAACCGCCTTCTCGTCTTCCATTACAGACCTTTTTCAATTACCAGTTACATATAATGGCTGTTTATATTACGTGCACAATCGGCTCCACTTTACCGCAACTCCTTTGGGGCATGGAGACAGTCATCATGAAAAGACGTTGCAATAATCCAGTGACTTTCCAAATGAATTTACATTATATTGTTATATGACATTTGTTCTGACTAAGCGATTTGCAGTTAAGTGGAGTTTATAGTCACTTATTATATTGAACGTTTCACCAGCTTTACACTCACATACACGTACAAGGTTCGATTGCTTACATCTCCCTGGTCCTGGCACACTGCCCGGTGCTTAACTCAGCATGATTTAACATTATCTCAAGGCTGACCTCCCGCTGACCACTAGACTCACCTTCACTTACGTCATAAACCAATTAGCTCACTTAACGCCTCCACATCTAAGCAATTTTCGTAAAGCTCTCTAGAAAACGGACCTTAAGCTCTCCTGAAAACGGACGTATTTGTATGTTAAAGGGGCAGGGATTGTAATTTGCCTCACAGCCCAATAAGTCCACTCTATTTTTTTCCATCAGATTTAAGCAACGTATATTCTTCCATTCACTTGACAGTGTCTGCGAAAACACATTTTCATCCTGGCCGCGCCGCCATTACTCATGCTATGTGACGTCAAAAGTGGGAGATACGCTAACAGACCAGACAATTCGCGCATGCGTCTGCACCGATCTCTTGCCTTATGATGTCATGCAGCACGAGTAATGGCGGCGTTTAGGGGGTGATAATCCGGGCATGTCAGCTGTGTTTCCGTACGAATGGTCAGGCGGAGGGACAATGTACGCGACTTAGTTTTTGAAAAAAAAATCATGTGGAGTTTTTAGGAATGCCTGTCTTGCAGCCAATCAGAATGAGGCTTAACTCTTGTTTTGAATACATCAAGTTACAATGTGAAAGCTGGAAGTTTGTAAAGTATTGACTTATCAGTATTCTGACTGATTACATAGTCGTTTGACAACAAAATGTATTCTGAGATAATCGTGACTGAAGAACCATTCTTCACTACAAAAGTCATCAAATCTGCTTCTCTAAAACTTAATCTATCTACACTTCCAAATTATTCTCTCATAAAACTAGTAAATTTATACTCAGATATGATTTTTTTTCTAATTTCTGCAACGAACAAACTTTCCAGTATCTCATGAGCGTCTTTTCTAAGCCGGTGCACTGAAATTCAAGTTTGTGAGCTTTTACTGTACGGTGACTTACATCACTTCCTCTTGGGAACAGTGATGACTGAAATGGTTTCTGTTCATATAATCTTTATCCCTAATCGCGAACTCTCTCACTTTTGCCCTAGTGTTAACGGTGTATACCGAAAACCTGCTGTGCCGATCCTAGGGACTTCCCGTGCGAATACTCGCACACAGTTTACGACCACCTGTGGTCCAGGTTTACCAGCAATTTGCACCTAATCATAACAGTTACATGGCAAAATGGTAGAGTGCTCAACTAGCATTCATTACTAAGGGGTAAAGCACACTGGTTTATACACATGTTTAACACTGTGCTTTCACCATCGTTCAGCTTGACTGCTGATCGCAGTGGACTTCATTGCTTTGCTGCACAGTGTTATGCCAGATCTAGTGTATGTTTTTCACATGTGTTGAAGGTTTGCTGAATAGGCAGCTAAGTTTATCTCATTGAAAACAAACGGATATTTTGGGAATAACTTATTTATTCTCGTTAAATTGGCCCAAAAATCATGTGGAACAATAATGCAGTTTGTCTCAACATGAAACATCTGTTTTCCCTTAAACTTTTGTACTTCTTTAAAGGCACATTCCTCTGTCGTTCTTCATAACAATTTATTGTTGCTGACATCTTAAGATTTTCAAGGAGGGGCTGAGGAAAAGTTGAGGCAGAGCAACGAGGATGCAAAAACAATGACAAAACACTTGACTCGACGAGCACTAGATTATTGTGTGAAGCATTTTATTACCGGATTTGTGAATCACGAAACAGAATAAGGAAGATGAACACTAATCTGCGGTTAGAAAAAGTGGTATTTACCGATGTTAAAAAAGCTTCAAAAGTTAGACTACGCACCACAAGATCTAAATCACCGTCGCTGCAATTTTTTGGAAACATGTACGTCATAATTGGCAGGAGCGGATCTACAAAATTTGCATAATTGGAAGGAGCGGATCTATAAAATTTGCATAATTGGAAGGAACAAATCTACAAAATTTATAGCAACGGAGTAGCTCCCTCTTGTCTATTTTCCCATGAATCTCGCTGCACCCTGCAAATAAGCGTGATTTGGTGCGCACGCTAATTCTTTCATGTGTTCATTATTTGGACACTTTGTTTGACGCTGTGCCCACTAGCGATGCTGTGCCTTATCAAATACTACAACTATCACATAGTGAAAAACAAAACTGTGCGTATATTCCATTAGCCTGACTTGAACCTAATTAAGATCATGACCTGCCCATTTTTTAGAAGAATCTGATGCACCGAATTCCCAAAGAAAGAAAAAAAAAGGCAGTTATTTATCGGTGATAATATTTATCTGCTTACTTACTATCATTGCCGTACGTGCTTTGGGATGTATGACACCAGTATGATTTGGTCCTAAGATGAAAGACCACCATATTGACATCATCTTCCGTTGGGTAAGCCATTAAGTGATGGTGTGGATGTTTCTGTCATCAAAGCATCTGCAAGTAAATGAGCTATGACTGAACACATCGATTCACACCGACTACCCTCTAATACTGTGAGTTGATGAGGGTGTATGTCATTTTTGCTGCGCTTATTTACGGTTGTTATTGATAGTTTTGTTGCCGCTCTTGTCACAATTACGTACCTGTTGATGTTACTCTTCTTGCTGTTATTAGTATTCAAGTGTCTTTCATTTGGTGTCTTTGCCTCTACCAAGAAAATGATGCTTATTTAACGTCGTAGCTTTAAGCATGTAATATAAAATGATTTTATAGTAGTGATATGGTATAGGCAATACCTCCTAACCGTACTGCTGCAGCCTTGCAGTTATGCACACTGGGAAAAGGGGCTGGAGCTCAACGCTTCTGGATCAGAAAATAACCGACATAGTTGCTTATATTCACAGATGCGTGCACAGCTACTAATGCAAGCCATGACATGCATAACAATATCATAATTGCGTGCCAATAGACACATGGCAACCATGATGATCCTTACATGCCAATAGCTACATGGTATCGATTACGTTATCTTCAGAGCAGATGAAAGGGGTGACTAAAAAGACGCGATACAGCGAGTACGAAGCAGCTTCACGGCCTGGCTATATCGATTTCTTGAGTATCTGTGCTTTAGAGTGATATGTGGGTATCTCTATAATTATGTTTTCCAACTGTATCATTCGGTTATTTCATAGTTTCCAGCTATGAAGAATTTTTTCGTAGGTTGTCTCAAACAGCCGATTTCAAATGGATCTAAAGTAGTATCACGGTGTACTGAAGTAATGATTTCACTGCGAATGCACCTTATCTCAGGTGTAAAAAAAAACAAAAACGTTGTGGCGATCATGACTATTTCAAATTTGTGTCTTTGCGCTGTTCCGTTGCCATTGTATAATGTATTATGAATTGATCGCCTATGTACCACAGATGTGGTCTGGGTTTTTCATAAATAAACTTGTTAAACTTGTTACACTTGTTAAACTTGTTCCTCTAATTAGCCGAGTCTTTCAAAACGAAAAAACATCTATACACCATTTTTCCGGATAATAATATGCTGCCCGAGATAGGCGAGAAAGTAAACAATCATTGCGTCAACAGCCTAGGTAGTGGGTGTGGCGTCAAGCAAGGAAGCCAGAAAAATAAAAATGGTTCATATGATGAGGACTAGAGTGCGCTGCACGAAAATGCACATTTTTGCAGTGTGCAGCGGGATTCTTACAAGTATACAGGAGGGGGGAGGGGGCATACCCCCATTTGTAGCTCCTCACCTGGCACGTGTAACATAGATGTCAGTGAGAACTGGCCTCAACACTAGTGATGCATAATTAATGTCCACTTAGCCTAAGGCCGAGTACAAACTAAAAATGTTCACTCTCGTCACCAATGTCAAGACAGGGATGGGTCTAATAACTGATGACAAAAAGATGACAAAAGAAGTGTGCTAGTATCGTAGCAGGATTCGGATATAGCGGTATCGTCCTCGCCTTTGCCAACACCACAGAGAGAGAAAAAACAAACTGTGTCGGGCCCATGTGTTTTCATGTCTGGGTGTAAGCTGTCGGGACGCACTGGGGCATCCACTTGTTATTATTTTCATAGAAGGGTAGCGAAATCAAAGACGTCTACGCTGCTGACTTCTCACACAAGCGGGGATAGTCTGGTGTATAACCTCCAGACACAGGTACATTCAGGGGCGTAGACCACGTGAGTCAGGAAGACGCCTTTCTATTCAGAATATTTTTACGTCAGCTAATTTCGTCTCATTAGGATGTAGATTCTGTAGGCCGAGTGCATACCATTTTTTCCAAACCTCCCTACCCCCACTCTCCGAAATATATACAAGTGCTTGAAAAAGTAATCCTTCTGAACATCTTAGATCCAAGTGATTTGTATGGGTTATAGAGCTATTTTCCCTGTAAACACACAAGAAGTTCAAGACACACAAGGGGGGTAACGCTTTCCAAAGAGTAACTCTTGGCTTCCCTCTGCCTGTTCCAAGACGTTTGAGAGAGGAGCTAGAGGTGGCCCCTTCCTCATCCTCTGGTAGCCAGATCCTCTCCATTGTAAACCATTCGTGATTTCGGGGAGGAGGAGAGGAAAGGGGATTTCAGATGTCGCCTGACCCCCTTGTGTCCCCGCCTCAGCCTGGCTTCATCTGCTGACTCACAAGATGAAATCCCCAGATAGGAGAACGGGTTTCAAAATCCCCTCTTGGATGCTGGATCCTGGGACTCCCCCATCCCTCCTCCCTTTTTTTTCTCTCAAACTTGTCAGATATATGGAACGAGGTGAACATAAAATATTATGAGTTTACCCCAACCCAATGCCCTACCCTCCTCCCTGTCCTCTTTACAATCACACTCACGCCGTCGAAATTTTGAAACTACATTTTCCTGAGCTGTGGTCTCTATCACCTTCCCTCCCACCCTTTGTATTTAAAAGATGATTTGACTCCACCCCCCCCCCCCCCCNACAATCTTCTCCCTCGCCTCCTCAGAGTGCTTAGCCAGATACACACCTTTGAAGTGCACGTGTATTGTATTACTCAACGATTTTCCGGGGGTGGTGGGCCAGGTTGACTGTCGACATTCCATGGCAGAGCAAGGGCAAGTTGACCCAGATGATGATGACTTTGTCCCCTTGGACTTACTCACCTACAAAATAAAGTAACGTCGGTTTACGGGGGCGGAGGGGAAGGGGGNGGGGGGGAGCAGGAACATGTGTTCATCCAAGATAGTAGAACTTTGGTCTATAAAGCATTTCTAATTAGTCAACTCCATGAAGCTCACTTCCGGCTTAAGGAACATAAAACTGTACCTGCGTCACCAAATCTCCCTTCCGCAAGTAAAAGACGCATCAACCAATAAGAGCCGAAGTAACTGACCATATCAGCCAGTCACATTCCTCTGACGAGGGAAAACCTAGCGGAAGTAATGATTGCTGCGGTTGTGGCTTACAATGTCCGGATGAACGTGGGAATATAATAACTGAGACTGGCCCATTGAAGCGTGAAAATTATCCAGGTGTTTTCACTGGTAATGAGTTGAGAGAATGTCGTAATATTCTTGTCTCATTACCAGATGGGGATAAGCCAGTGAGATGTAAGGTCAAGGCCGTTCGTGGGCTTTTTAAATGCAAGGTGCACTAAGGCTGTAAAATGATTCCAACTATTCCTGTCAACAATGCAAGTCTGATGTAGAGGTTATAAGGTTTTGATCACTTTGTTAAGCTTTACTTGCGATTGGTTAAGTTTTGTCTTGGAGGTTTCATTCCTTGTTCAATATTAAGTTCAGTATTGATTTCTTATATAAATCTTCGATGTTTCCCTGCTGGTTATTACTGTATTCTGTATTTTGTGATATTTCGTTGTTTGTTATTATTTCTTTTCCGATGTTGCATTATCGGTTATTATTCATCCTCGATTTTTAAGTATTCACTTAGATTAAACGTTATCTTGTACTGCCAACTGATATCTCAAAGAAGGTAAATAAAAGAAGCTTTCCTTATGGCAAAACGAGGCCTGCCGACGCCCACTTTTTATGTACTGTGCAGTTCTGTTTTCTAATCACAAGGTTTGATTACCAATAGATATAAGCATTACTCTGTCATTCACGCATTTGATCGTCACTCGGAGGCCAAGGCACATACGGCATTCAGGTTGGTTTGCCTTGGCTGGCTGTTTCGGAAAGGTGAATTTAGCGTATCTGTTATACCCGCCCACTTTTCTGCTGTTGCTTTAAAAGTGGGCCATGATCTTGACTCGCTAGTGTAGAACTGATGAAAAGTTGCCAATGTACAATACCGACCTCTCTTATCTCCAACACTATGTGCTATCACGGTGTATCGAGACGGGCTCAATGACTTTGCCCTCAGGAGATACATTCTCGTAAGTGTTGCCAGTACGTTCTCTCAAGAGTATCCAAGGTTGTCACGTGCCGGCCATGCCTTAAGGGGAAAGAACCACTCCCATCGGGTACTGCTGCGAGCAACTGCTGATTAGTTTTGAAGTGTTGTGGAAATTGTGTAAAACACAGCAGTTCCTCCTTGAAAACATCACTGATCTATGTTACACTATGTCAAGTGAGCCAGCATGTCCAGGTATTTCAGACACACTGAAACAACACGATCTCGACGAATTCAGTTGTATACAACAGGTGATGAACGCCAAATGTACCTTTGTCTTTCACCATGATTTTCAAAATAAATGGCTGAACACATCAATTATACACTACAAAGTCTGCCAGCTTTGATCACGCGTCACTAGCAATGCCTCCTTCAGGTCAAAGTCTATTTTCCTCATTTTGATAGATGGTGTTTCTACTGTTTCTTTCACTTTGGTGCTGCAGACATAAATGCCTGATTTATTTTGAACAGCGAGTGATCATGGCTTAATGAAAGGAAAAAATTAGAATAGGAGTTTTTATTTAACCCGTAGGGAAATTGTTCGACAGTGTCAAACAGTATTATAATATCATTCATATTTAATTATAAACATAGAAGAGTATACATGATACATAATTATATTTTATACACACATTACAATTGAAATTCATAACAAAGTCATTGTTATTGCACCGCAAAGCCGCGCCATGCCCCCTCCCCCCGCTCTATAGCGAAGTACCCATTCACACCTCAGTTGAGTGGGGAAATGAAGTGTCTTTCCCTTATTGCAAATGAGAGACGCTATGGTTTAATCAGAAATATTAGGTGAGTGGGGATTTAGAAATGATTCTTAACAGATGTGTTTTTCTTGGTGTAATGCCAATCGCATATCATTGGAAACATAATAAAGTAGGTCTATATCAGAAAATTTCGGGACACTCGAAATGTTTCGTAAATCGCCAGTTTCGTAGGCGTAATAGGCGTTTTCGTTATAAACGTGCTTGAGTGTATTTAGATTAGCATTGAAAATGCTGGGCAGGGCAATCAATGTCACTGCACTGCAACCTTCAAATGCATGGACCAATCCTTCCTTCACAACTAATGCCTCTACCAATCTTCTCTCGTGCATATTATACATGTTAGACTAACTGAGATTATGGTTCCAAGTGTTGGTGCTAGGACGATACTACGTTTCAAGAAACTGTGTGATACCGATTACTTTTTTTCATGTTAAACGATTTGGTGAGTTTGTCTTGGGTTACGAAGGAACATCACTGCACAGAAATGAAGCCGCTAACCATTTCCAGCACACAACTCCTTTTCCCCACCTCTACTGTACTCGGGGTTGAGGGAGTAGTAAACTGTGCTCTAGTATGAATTTTCTGTATTTTTCCTGTTAAAGCTCACAAGATTTTAATAAACTTCATCAAGATAGTAAGGAAGACATAAGTTAGTAGGAACGTGACCTTCTGTAGAGCTACAAACAACCCAAACAGTGTTGGTAAACCACAATGTATCTTTCATTAGAAAAAAACCCAGTGAAGCCATGGTTCTGAGACACGTGGCAAGTTGTTTGTACCACTTCAGTAATGTATGAAGGTATAAGCCAGAGAGATGCAAAGTAAATACCATTCATGATGCTTTCCAGAAACAAGCTGAACTGTCCTGCTACATGACATTGATTTCTACTAGTAATGGAAAATCTCTCCGAATCAGCCAGACAGGAAGAATAATCCCGTATTTACCATGACCTGAGAGTGAGGCTTGAAAGTGTGAATGACTGAATCGTGCTGACCAATCCTTGCTGGTAAACACGTGTTGTGAACGGAAAATAGAACATACAAAGTAAATTTTTTAAAAAATGGGCATCTGCTAGCCTAGTTCAGCCTCGTGGTAAGTTTTTACCTTTTCAGAAAGGTCAGTTGCCTCAAAGGCTACTTGACAATAAAACTCGATTTCCTCTATAACGTTGTCCATATACCACAGTTTGGTCTGCGCTTATCTTGATGTACCTTTAAACTTGTTAAACCTGTTGTGCACTCGGTGTGGGGCACCCGTTATCGATACTTGCCCAGTACTGCCACACCTAGCATGCGCGTACAGGTATGCATGATGGATAGGTGACCGTGAGTCGTGATTGATGCCAGCGGCTGCTCGAGAGCTCACCTTCAAGTGGCTATTAGCGCATTCTTCATGTCGGCTATCACCAGTGTCGGGTGTTGGCTGTCAGTTCGTTTCCATGTCATGATCTCTATCGTTTGAAAGTTCCCTTGACTTTTTTACACTCCTCTGCCACCTTCTCTTGGCCCAGTGGGTATATGTAATTGTGAAAATCATTTCATCAGGACAATCCAGTTTAGACCCGGAAAAACCCACTGTCGATTTTGACATTTTACTTTTTCGGAAATGATACCTTAACAACAATCTTAGGCTTTTCACTTAGCCAGAGAGGACAAACAACCCCGTTCATGCTGTGGTCTGAGAGAAGTATACAGCAGAATAGCGAATGTTTACTCTAAGCCACACCGAAACAGCGAACTAAAGGTTTAAGTTTCACACATGGAAACTGCAAACATGAGGACAATAGCCAGGTGAACGAATTTCATAAAGGATTCTCTGTGGCAGATCGCTCCCAAGGATCGATTACTTGAATTAGTGATCATTACTGGGAAACGCAGTAAAAATGTGAATGGAGAGGACGTATTTCTGAAGGTGGTCTTGTTCATTAGTTTAAAAAATGTGCGCTTTGATAGCAGACCATCCAGTAATTAGATACTGCAGAATTCAGATCACTGCTGAGTATCATGACTGGAAAGGTGGTGAAACTTCAGTATGTCCACATTCAAGGGCGACTTTTCCTATTGCTATTGTAAGGACAGACTTGGGATGGGCCTCCGACCCATGCCTGCCCAATGAATAGAGGTGAATAAAATATAAAAAAATACTGCAGAAGTCCTATGTAGTTTATATGTGAATTTATAATAATTGGCCATGACTCGTCTTGTCTCTTCTTGCATCAGATTTCAGCGGCTCGTGACCTGTGTACATTCCCAATTACATTTACTAGGCTTCCAAAATTATGCAGACACCTCGTGGTCTTAGTCTTACAATAATGTCGTATGTGTGAAGTAAAGAGGAAGAGGTGTCGACTGCAAACTTTAGGTATAGAGAATTGTTTGATAAAACACTGTTCGTTGTCCTCATGTTCGCTGTTTTGCTGTGATTTCGACATCTCTCAGGTGAAAAGTTTCAGGTTCTCTGTCTGAGATTGAATGAAAAAGACATGATTTACAGAGTTATGCTAGTAGGGATTGGTAAATGACCGTTGTAATAGATTTGCGACTTAAATAAAATGCATGGGCACAGTGGCTTTCTTTAGCCACGTGGAAAGGTGAGTTATCAACGAAACATGTGGATTTGTAATACATGATGATTTGTTTGTCATACGTCACATTTACTTCCCATTTAGCTGAGTGATCATCGGTTTGCCTCCAACAAACTGACGAAAAATAGAAAAATGAGACAGCCCATTCCACTCAATCCCACGTTCACCTTAATCGCAAAGTTTTCTTAGAAAGCAAATGAAAGTCGGAATACAAACAGTTCTTGTTTTGTATTTTGCCATGCGCCCCTGACTATTGTACAGTATTACATTATTTACATTCCTGTATTTACATTACAGTATTTACATTCCTGTAAATTAACGAGTTGCAAAGCTTCTATGCAGTATGAAACCATATTCTCGTCGAATTCGGACACAAACGTGCTTTTGATGTGAAACTTTCGTTTGAATTCTTATTATAGACGTATCCCATCACGCATTTCCTCTCCTTTTATACCCCAGGCGGGCCTTTAAGATTAAGCTTTCAAATCGTCAAACCCAGATGTAGAAGACCGTTTATATTACAACTGTGAATGATGGTGTGGGTGGGCCTGTAGACTCCCGGAACAGACGATTTAACCTAGTTTTAACAATAAATGCAAAGCGTAGCGAAATTCTTAATGGTGGCTAAATTACGTAAGAAGGTCAAGAGGCTGAGTTAATGGATGATTACATCCACTCAGCTCCAGGCTGTCTTTCTCTCCTACTCTTACCATCTGCCTTCGCTCTAATCCTCCTCCTATATCTTCGCTCTATCTTCCTCTTTCTCCGTCCACTTTTGTTTTTTTGCTACTCCTCTTCCTATATCTTTGCTCTATCTCCCTCTTTCTCCTTTCATCTTTGCGCTACTCTCCTCTTATATATTCCATTCATCTTTCTCATCCCCTCCCCTCCCCCCAGCCCCCCCTTACATTCCTGTTCTTCTTATTTGTGCTATTTTCTTCAGTTCCATGATAGATGTTAGATGATTCCGCTAACATTGTACTGTCTTGCCTCCTTTGTAACGTTCCAGTCAACTCTGTGCTGACTCTATTTGCTCTGTGGCTGACACCATCCCCTAGCCTGTGAGCTCTTCCTTACCGGTGACCAACCCGTGTCGCACTTTCCTGGTTCAGGTCGGCACTTTGGGCTGTCGTCGCTTCCTCATCGCGAGATTTGCAACCTCTGCCATTAGTAAGATCTCTGTTGTTCCTTCAATATCTGGAACAATTCCTTCAGTAATTTTGTGTCCAGCTCCATACACTAGCTCTCGGTGTTTAAAGGGATATAGGTGGATAGTTGCTTCACAGCCGAACTAGTCCACATTATCTTTTTCATAAAATTTACATTGCGTATATATATGTCTGCTTTCGCCTGACAGTTTCCGAAGAAACACTACTGGAATGTCGGGACATTTAGCCTGCGCGACGCCAGTTATGGGGCTGCGTTGCATCCGCTCGGTTTGTCATACATCTACTTGTCTGCTAGCTTTTCTCGTTTTATGACTCAAGCAGAGCAAGTAGTGATGGCGCACACTGGAGGAAAATCCCGACATTCTAGCTGTGTTTTCACAGGACTGGATAAGCGCAAGGAAAATGTTCGCCGTTTAAAGTTTTAGGGGGAAAATGTTGATATGTTTAAGAGTCTGAAGCAAATATCTACCACTGTCCCTTTAATTTTGCTCCTCACTCGAAGAGCTTTTAGTCAGAATTCATTTTGCCCCACCACCCCTCNCCTCCCCCAGCTCCTCACACCCTCTCCCCTCTCTTTTCACCTCCATCCACTCACACATGCATAACAAATATGACCATCCAGTCTTGGCTTGGCCTGTGAGACAGTTTCCTTTTTCACAGTTCACAGTAGATTTAGAGAGGTGTAAAGAAGCGCTGAACGAGAGCAAGCCATTGCTACACAGCCGCATGAAGAGCGAAAGATCGTATTTATTTTAGATTATTAGAGAACCTTTTTTGATTCTATCGTAAGTGAGAGAACGTAGACATTACCTAAAAACATTTCATGGCAATATATAAACAGTTTACAAAATTGTCCAAAAATAGGGGAGAACAAATCAGTCGAAACACCAACAGCATAAGACAAACATGTGCATGTTGAAACTCATTCCTTCGATCTCTATATTCTACTGTTTTTCTCTTTCTCTCACACAAAATGGCCAGTAGACTTAATAGTGGGGCTGTATCTTTTAGAAGACTTAACCCTTTAGCCAAGGGGGAAAACCTGTTGAAAGTTCCAAGTTAATCTTTCCGGGTAATATTTAAAAAGAAACTCTTGATCAGATGCTCAAAATATTAGGAATTCCACAAAGTTCACTAACCTGTAAAGCCACACAACTACTGAGGTTGGAATATATTACTTGGTACCTCTCCTCTTCTCATTCTTCTTCACCACCACTAACTCCGGGAAAAACCCAATGACCAAATCACCTACCTAAATAGTCACTCAAGCTTCCAAAAATGTGTCTGGTATCCCAACTCTTAGCATGCAGCTGCCCCTTCCCCTCTCCTTTTCCCACTCCAGATGCACAATGGTAAAAAACGTAACACAACTACTGAGGTTGGAATAGAATACTCTTGCAATTTAATTCATATGTTTGCAAGAGTGTTTGTTATTGAAGAGAAAAGATACACAATGGATCATAAACAGTTATATACATAAGGCTTGTACGTGGGAAAAAATCCTCTTGTAGGAGAAATATATATGATGTAAACATGGATACAAAAATAGAATAGTGTGTGTTGTTGCTTATTTGTCTTGTTCTTTGGCAGTTCTCCCACAGCCTTGAGTCAGATCCACCAATCTGGTTATGACTCGAGGCATCTACAAAGAAAATGATTGGAGGAAAGCAAAAGTAAAAGTGCACGTAGGTGAAGATAGATCTGAGACTCTCAGGAGTAGCCTGACTAGGATCTAGTGAGAACCAGACTGACAGGAGGATTTTACATTTTTTTTGGAGCACTAGGACGCAGGGCTTAATATTTTTGGTTGCAAGATCCTAATTGATCCAAAACCGCTGAACTATCGGCGTCTTTTTTTTCCATTTTTTTTATTCGCCTCTGTTCATTGGGCAGGCATGGGTCAGAGGCCCATCCCATGTCTGTCCTTACAATTCTGGACCATCAGAGTAAGTAATAGCAGAGTATCCTTTGGACGGGTTGTGTAGGAATAATCTTATAATCTGAGACCACATTTTAAAAGTGGTGAAATGCAGTCCAGAAAAAATATTTACTGCAGGCAGTGTTTCCCTCAGTTCCAGCTTGCCATATGTTCTAGGATCCTTCAACTGAGTCCTTAAACATGGATGTAAGAATAAGACCAGAGAATGGCTCTCAGCCCTAAGGACAATATTTACACGGCAGGTCGAGAGCACTGTCTACATAAACAACAGTCATCTCCTTATTTTGTCTCTCTTGGAAAAAGAGAAATAAAAAAAAAACAGTTTGTTGAGACAGTCTAGGTTGGCTCTGGAAAAACCCACATATGGCCCTGATCATTCGTGAGATAATGTCATGAAGTTATATATCATAACGTAGAGCGTTCAGGAAATGAGACACATTCCAGAATAGTTTAATCTTTACTGAACTGATCATCAAGGAAGCGGGTGAGGATAGTCTATAATTTTATGTTCATTTGTGCCAGCCAGAGGTTGGAGATCTAACTGAATGGAGCCCTGCGGAACAGTAAACTACAAAGGGAGCCGTGACAACCTCCGTGCGCACCGTTCTGTTTGTGAGTCAGGCTGGACCGCGTCTTTAGCATAGTCAAATATCGAACGCCGAAGAAGAGAAAGTTCGTTATCCTTCAAAAGTTAGTCTTGCTAAACTGAGAGTACACTGTTTTTCTCCGTAAACTGACAGTCTGTTTTATAGAAACCATGAGTGACTTCAGAGTAAACCGAAAAGAGGCCTGCCGAGAAAGTTAGGTATCTTGCGAAAATAAAATGAATGGAAAAATATCAGGATTATACTGATTGAGTTCACATGCGCTTGTTGAGAAAAATTCGATGACACCAAAGTAAACTTTTTCACGAGGGTTTATGCACCATGATGTACAGCAGAGCGCAAGGTTGTTGAGAAATTCCATGACATGAAAATATTTTGAGACTTTAAAGATGCTTTCTTAACGGTAGTATGTATATTATGTAAACTATGTCTTTAGGTTTCTGTGCCATTGTCAAGGATTTGTAGATGAATGCTAGACTACAGGGAATCTTATAAACAATGGGAAATGAGAATGTTAACAAGTACTTCCAATGTAGGTCATCATTAAGTGCCAGGGGGTTCTGTCAGGAGAGGGGAGGAAGGGAAGAGATGGAAAGAAAGAAAGAAAGAAAGAAAGAAAGAAAGAAAGAAAGAAAGAAAGAAAGAAGGTAAAGACAATAATAACATGGAAGGAAGTGGAATGAGAAAATGAAACAAAGATACGAAAGAATGAAAGAGAAAGAAGGAATTAAGAAAAAAAAGAATACAATGCCGGGGATTAGAATTCTGGAAGGAAACTAGAAAGGAACAATGAAGAAAAGAATAGAGAAGCAAAAGATGGAAGCAAGAGAAAGGGAGACAGAAACAAACAAATAAACGAAAGAAAGAAGGAAATAAAGAAAGAAAGAATAAAAGAAAGAAAGAAAGAAAGAAAAAAAGAAAGGAAGAAAGAAAAATAGAAAGAAAGCATGGTAATCGTTCTTGTATGTTACGCTAAAGTAGTCTGGCTCACGCATGACGATGGGCACAAGCGACTGTAATCTCTGTAGCTCTAAGATGGCATTAAACTTTCCTTTATGAGCAGTATATTGTCTCCAGGCGTCACTCTCCCGCTCGTACCAAGACACATAGCGTGTCGAACAGAGCAGCTCTCAGTCATTAAATGTCGGCAACCATCTTGCTACTGGAATCCTTACGTCGCCATTCATGGGTGCACAAAAGTTATCTTAGGTTAATCACATTTTTAGATGAGTTGTAATGACTGCAGCAGTTGTTTTTTTCTTGTTGTTTTTTTTCCTGTGTCAGCACCCTCCGTACCTTAGTTGCATCAGGTGAAAAAATGTTTTCTTTCATGTTTTCTGACTGACTTCCTTCGGGTTTTACAGATGTGAAACTAACCTTGACTAATGCAGTCTTGAGTTACCTGTTTCTATAGGTAATAAGATCAGATTTTTTAAGGCTTAAACCCGACAAGGTTCACAAAAACAACAACAGGGTTTAACAATAAGGTTTGTTGGAAAATAGTTCCTCTTACAGCCCCTCTCCTTCGCCCTTCGTTCCTTCCCCCTTTCGCCATACCCCCTCCTCTTAGTTCTGTTTCATCAACATTAAACATCTCGGTGGACCTGGAGGGGACAGAGATGTTGCACAAACTTTAAGGATTTACCTGAAGCGTATGAGAGGCTTCACATTTCTAGTGTCCAGAAGCTAGAGCAAGTTATTTTTTTTTGTCTTTTGTCATTTCCCAAGGGCTTATATCATGTACATCAAAGGGCAAGGTTTAAGCACCTTTCTCTCTTTACGACATTCCATCTTTTTCGCCAACGTTCTTGGCTTCTTTCTGTATAGTTTTGTTCAGCATTCCTTTTTTTTGTGCATGTTTTTCTTGTACTTTTGTCCTTTTATCTTAATTTTGTTCTTCAACTAACTCTCTCGTCGGTTCTTCTCCCTGCCTTTTATCTCTCTCTCTCTTTGTGTCATCCTTCCTGATCTCTATAAATTACTTGAGATGTGGGATAATGAAAATAATGATGATAATGATGATGATAATAATAATATTCATAACTACCGTAGAAGTTCGTACTCTACAAATTGGGTCAAATGCAAATGTTGGTATCAGTTTGTTCAAAATTTTAGGTTATTCTGATTCAGTGCCATTGTCTCTCTCTCTGTCTCTCTCTCTCTCACACACACACACACACACACACACACATACACACATCACACACATGATTATTCATCCCACTCACTCACAACATACATTCACAGACTATGTACATGCAACAATAATTCACTAAGTTATTATTGTTTACTGTAAAATAGAGAAAGAGAGGACAATGACTTTTGATTGTACTTTTAACTTTCGCGACCTTTGCCATCGGCGGATCCAAAGGGGTTCACAGGGTGCTCATGAACCTTATTGTGCTCTAAATACTATTTATAAATTTCACCCTGCATTTGCTTGTAGTTCTAAGAAGCTTATCATCCCTTAGCTTTCTCTATTCTTACTAATACACAATTACAATTTCTAGAGTTGCATATGTTTATACATCCGATACTCGTAGAGGGGTCAGTAATGTGGGTGAATCCTCTTTGGTTTTTGGTTGTTTTGTTGTTTTTTTTTGGATCCACTCCTGTTCGCATTGCACAAACAAGAACCGATATTAGCTAAACAACAAAAACAACAATCATCTCCATCACCACCACCACCACCACCACAACCACCATCTAGTGATAGACCTAATTAATTAGACTAATGGGCGTGGTGGTACAGAGTTACACTCTTACGACATACTTAGCACGGGACTACTTTGGGTCGCGAGCTGCTCACTTAAAGGGGCACGAACTGCTTCCTGAACTTCGCTAGCCGACAAACACAGCGATATCCGTCAGTAGCGGTTCTCCAAGTAATTTTAGGTATGAACGAATGGTAGCAGCCTGGAAATCCGATAATAATATGAAAGCTCGATACCGCCGTAGCACACAAATTCGTCTTAGCACCCCATCCGCTTTAGTACCCGATTTGCGCAGGTCCCCATCTGTCTTTGCACCTGATCCGTCTTAGCGCCCGATTTGCCTATTATCTCATCCTTCTTAGCAGTTACTGATGCCATCCAGCCTCATGTTTCACCATGCTTTACATTATCTGAGAATCCAGTCTCAGAACTAATTCCTTCCATGTATACAGTCCTCAGCCTAAAAGCAAGCTCAGTCATATCTCAGAATGGCTATCATTATCAAGTAATACGTACTCCTACACAGAGGCTATGGCTCAAATGCATATGTTGCAGTTCGCAAATGAACTGGTCTTGCTTAACAGAGAGGTATTGTATTCCATATTGTATTCCACATTGCATATTGTCTTGTCTTCCAACACCCGAGTTCATAAACGACAGAACTGCACCGTATTCAGTATTTTGCCTACCCGCTCTGGTATGATGAGGGTGATGGTGGTAGGCAGAACTGTTCGTTTCCAAACTTCAAATGATCGAGTTCGTGTCTGCAGAAGACTGCAGCTGCTCTGACGGCCACTCTTAGCGACAGAGCGAAGATAGGTCTGAGAAATTTGTATTCCGCGTACGAGCCGTCAAATTAAGTTTCATGTAAACATTGTAATAGAGACCATAATTTCGCGAGTATTGTTTTTTTCCAAAAAATATTGAAATTCTAAGCCTTTTAGGAATCACCGATGGACCTAGAGAGAGGACACCTTGGAATCTTCCTTTTAGAGTCTTCCCACTTACTAACTCCTTTGAGAGAGTGGCAAGAAGGGTACGGCTGTCAGTTTGTAATCCTCTGGCTGAGAGATGTGCATTCGTGCAGCATACTTAATCCCTGTTTGCAGCTTGTATTGTTGTGAAACGGTTTCTTCTTGATTTGCCAGTACCACCATGTACACTATACATTTTATAGTAACCAGACTAACTCCCCATTTTACGAATGGGATCAACATGGCTGAGAGACGAATTCACGAGGCGTAGACCATTGACAGTAGTCTAAATGTCCTGTTATCAAAGTTTGAGAGAGAGAGAGAAAGAGAGAGAGAGAGAGAGAGAGAGAGAGAGAGAGAGAGAGAGAGAGAGAGAGAGAGAGAGAGAGAGAGAGAGAGAGAGAGACGGGTTAAAGGTTTTAGATACCTAATGCACCGACTTTGAAACGCACCAAAGAACGCCTTAGACTCAGTGAAAAAAAAAGATGGACGACTACAAGCGATCAGGATTATCCCATTCCGAAATAATTAAATGTCGAAAAAAAAAAAATAAAACAATGGTATTTTGCCAAGTTCACAAAAACGTCTTTGGCTTGTCCCCAAAATCCGTTGTTTTAATTCTGGAGAAGTAGAGAAAGGGAACCTCTCAGGGTCACCTTTATTTTCAGATATTATGGTAAGAAGACGCAGTATCCTGTTCTGACGCTGATTATCTTCAAGCTACGTTTTGCCACGGTGCTCTTCCCAGCCGTTCTAAAACTAAATAATTTGAGAATCCCTGTCGTACCCTTTACCATTGCTTTTGAGTGCATTCGTTTTTGGCCCGTAGCCGCTTGCGAAATGTTCGCACTTCTTCTCTTCTAGTCTCTCTTTTCTCAAAATAAATCACTCCAGAATTATTTTTGGACAAATTGACGTCGTCGTGAGAAGCAGCGTCATAAACAATCAAAATAGAAACAACAAAAAAGTTGATCTGCTTGAGATGAACTCTTTTTTTATGAAAGTAGATGATAATTAATATTTAAGTGTGCATGGTTTAAAGCGCATTTCCCATTAAGAGTGTTATGTTCTCAGAGCTGTCGATGCAGCAATTAATTTTTTTTTTTTTTGCCTTTTCGAGAGTTTACGAGCTGCGTAGTCGTGGAAGGTTCACACGCAGTGGAAAATTTTCAGCAGCGGCAAAACAACCCGAGCATATTGATACCAAAGACTTTAAAGTAATAAGACGGGACACTCTAAACAGTATCTTCTATAACAAGCCCCTATGGCCTTATTTTGAAATCGCGTAGAGGGGGAAAGTATATAGGTATGAAGATGCCAATGTTTTTTTCACTATATAAGGTTTTACACCTCTCATTAATTTATCCAGGGGGGGCCCAATCCAAAATACTTTCCAAACATGTTGATTAGCTTTTCCTCCAAATTTTGACGCAAAGAAAATGTCCCTAAACGAATGAGATTTTGAGAACTTAGTCAGTGACGGAGGCTACTAGTGTTTTAGGCTTTTTCACTCAGTAAATAGGGTAACCTTACCCACTAAGCAACAACCACAAAGTTATACTTGAGTGGCTAATCCTCACCTATTCTGAGACTACAAATCTATAAATTTGCATTTATCTAAGCCTTTGATATTCAAATCCAACCCCTTTCTCCCTTCCCCATGGCCAGTTTTCTGATTTTATAGCGACTATTTAAAATGGCATTTTTTTATGCCAGGTGTTGTTGGCATCTGCATACCTACAGCCTAGCCTTGACCAGCGCATACGCTCTGGCCTGCTTAGGAACCAGCTCCTCTACATGATATTTTATTGTCTTGCTGACACTGTCTGCAGTGGTGGTGGAAGTGATGGTTCTGTAAAAGAATGTTCTTGTTTATCACTGTGGTTGTTATCTTTGGCGGTGCTTGTGGTGACGGGCTGATGATGATGTGGTAGTGGCGATGTTGATGATTATAACAGGAAGACATTAAGAATTCGAAATCCAACGGCGAGTTCATTACAGAAGACTGCATTTTCGAACATGGCATAGTACTGAACTTCAGTTAAACCCGGAACTCTAGCAAATTTCGGAGATAATATCCGGGTACTTTTCCGCCTAGTGTTTGGTTTAGGGTTAGGGAAACGGTTATGGACAGGGTTACGGAAGGAAAAGAAAAAAAAACAAGCTTCTGACAGTCAGTTAACATTATCATTGTCTAGGAATTCTCTCACACGTGCTACCTCTTTTCTTATCCTGCCCATGAACCATAAACTAAGCATTAGGCGGAAAATTCCCGGAATATTGCACGTGAATGGGGTCAAATCGTCAGATGTAAGCGATACCATTATCAGGCAGCGTGAGAATGCTTTAAGACAAGATTTACTTTAATGCACGACTTAAGAGTGGGCCTGTGCTGATGGTCGGGGACGATTGAATCCCGGAAGTCTGGTAAATTTTGTAAACTAAGTCGAGAAGCTGACACACCCTCGAATTTACGCACACTGACTGGCGGAAAGGATACTGCCCACATATGCCAATGCAATCCTCTGTTTCGAGTTGGTCTTGTTGTTGTTGTTGTTGTTGTTGTTGTTGTTGTTGTTGGTGGTGGTGGTGGTGGTGGTGGTGGTGTTGTTGTTGTTGTTGTGGAGGGGGAAAAAGGAGTTGGGAGGTGGTGAGGTCATCATGTACTTGAGTTTGTGAGGTTGTTAAGTACATGATTAAAATAAATTATAATATAGAAATTGAAGGAGTAGCGATAAGGGCATTTTAAAGAGCGTGTTGAGACGTTGATTACACAGGCTCTGAGATCTTGAGTTCTCACAGTATTTGTCAGTACAAGATATCTCCAAAACACTGAAAAAAAAAAATTCTCCACTCGTGAGTCGAGAGTGTCTCGGTACATGGATATGAGTACCTACTTGAGATCGTGTTAATGATAACATGCANCCTGCCCATGAACCATAAACTAAGCATTAGGCGGAAAATTCCCGGAATATTGCACGTGAATGGGGTCAAATCGTCAGATGTAAGCGATACCATTATCAGGCAGGGTGAGAATGCTTTAAGACAAGATTTACATTAATGCACGACTTAAGAGTGGGCCTGTGCTGATGGTCGGGGACGATTGAATCCCGGAAGTCCGGTAAATTTTGTAAACTAAGTCGAGAAGCTGACACACCCCTGAATTTACGCACACTGACTGGCGGAAAGGATACTGCCCACATATGCCAATGCAATCCTCTATTTCGAGTTGGTCTTGTTGTTGTTGTTGTTGTTGTTGTTGTTGTTGTGGAGGGGGGAAAAAGGAGTTGGGAGGTGGTGAGGTCATCATGTACTTGAGTTTGTGAGGTTGTTAAGTACATGATTAAAATAAATTATAATATAGAAATTGAAGGAGTAGAGATAAGGGCATTTTAAAGAGCGTGTTGAGACGTTGATTACACAGGCTCTGAGATCTTGAGTTCCCACAGTATTTGTCAGTACAAGATATCTCCAAAACACTGAAAAAAAAAATTCTCCACTCGTGAGTCGAGAGTGTCTCGGTACGTGGATATGAGTACCTACTTGAGATCGTGTTAATGATAACATGCAATAATTAGTCATTACTAATGTAGCTCGTGTCGTGTTGCAGGGACATGCTATGTGTGGTCACCGAGTACCTACCAGAACAAAGGACTTTTTTTGAGTGTAACCGCTAGGGTTTAGGGTCAGTGACCAAGTAGGGACAAGTGGAGGAAGAAGGTGGGGGGGGGNGGGGGGGGGGGGCGGAGTCGTAGCTATCGTTTTACCGAGTTCAGAGTTCATAATGGGGTGGGGCGAGAAAAAAAGGGCCGATGGTTCGGGAGGGCTTTGGCCCCTCACTGACCAAGGAGGGAAGGAGAGGAAAGGGGAGAAGGGGCTGTAGCTATCACTTTACAGCGTTATTAATAGAGGAGGGGCGAGGAAAGAAGGCGCGGTGGGTCGGGAGGGCTCTGCCACTCTCATCCCCATTCGATGTTTATAAGTTAAATTTGAAGTACATAATAGATTACTTGGGATCTTGTGCTAGAACACCACAAGCCCATGTGGCTTTTTCGCGCGTATTAGGTTCAAGGTTGTGATGTATTTCTGCATAATATAATAACTGTCTATCTTCTCTAGCTCACATTCAATCAGTTACGTTTAAATTTAGGCTGCAATCTTTTTCCAGTGCAAGATAAGGAAACATTATGTATTTGCCAACATAAAAATCTTGAGTTTTACCACAGTGATTTGTGGGGCCAAACTCGTAAAAATGATAATATGCTTTAACTTTTCAATTAACTGAAGTTTTTCTTGCGAAGTGGTGTATGGAAATCACAAAACGAAATTGAATTGTCTGGCGATATTTTTTTTCTTTTTTTATGAAAATGTACGCCCTGGGGATACAATGTGAGGAAAAGCTATATTTATATCATTATCTGTGCTCACCCCGAAAAGAACAAAACGATGTGTTATTTAAAATTGGAACATATTAGTTACGACATCCTACGATCTGGCCCTTCTCTCTGCAAGCTGAGCTCATTCATTGTTCTCTCACTATCACAGAGCTGCTCACTTGGGGGGCCCACGCGCCCGTGTCATAAAGGTTATCTCTAATAAGCATGTTGTGCTTTATCAGGCTGAGCACGGCAGGCATACGATGCCTGTTTCCGCTAGCCGTAATGGTATACTGCACAACATCCCTGCACTCAGGGGCGTAGGCTATAAATTGTTTACCTAAACGTAAGAGTGATGTGACAAAAAAGTGCTATGTTGTTGTTGGCTTAGTCCCTGCGCCACGTCATGTCATGTTTTTCAAGTGTTGATGTCATCATATATATATATATATCGCACGGGTACCTCGGATACCATATGGGAATGCTACACTTTCCGGACGTACCGTTAGGTCTAAGAACTGCTTGTGACATAGAGCTAGGACGTTTGCACGTCAGACGTGGTTAAAGGTTAAGCTACATTATATTTTAAGTCCCTTGAGACAGAAAGCCAATTCTGTGACCAGTTGTTCGCTCTTAAGCATTTCTGCCCAGGTCCTTGGTCCTCCTCTCGTCCGCAAACTCGAGGGCAGGAGTTGGGAGAGGGAAGGCGTGGCAAAGAGGAAGAAGGGGATAGTAATATGTGCGACGAAATGCCACACTATATTTCGCACATTTAATTCTACTAAGGAGAAAACAGAATGGGTTTTACTTGTTAAAAATGTGTTTCTAGGCCCGGAAGGGATCAAGGGATCTAAAAGGGTAATACATCCCCTTGAAACCACGCCCCTGCCTGCACGTGCATCATGACCTCGGGCTACGGAAATGCGTCCGTAGATGGGCTGACTTGTAAAGAGAGATGGCTCTGGTTGTTTTTATCCTCTCTGGCTTTGTTTTCAGTGTGTTTTGTCTTTTTAGCACCGTCGATCTTCCTATGCCTGTTCAAGAATAATGCTGAAGGGGAGGGGGTGGGGAAGAGGAATGAAGGGATGGATGTGAATATTTTGGGTGTGTAAATCTTTTTACTTTCCATGCAGTTGTGAACCTACTACTGCCGCTTGGCTGAACCTCTTAAACCTCCCTCTGTCACAGCTCTCGTTCTTCTATTTTCCCTCTCATTATTCCTCCTCCTTCTCTACTCCATCCATCTCATCCCTGATGTTCTCCATCTAGGCAAATTACTTTTGGAGTTTTTAGCAAGTTTCAGAACAGGGTAACCCCTCCAGGGGACTATAAGTACCGGCAACCAACCAGCCAGCCAACCAGCCAATGAACCACACAACCAACCAACTAACCAACCAACCAGTCAGCCAACCAGTCAGCCAACCAGCCAACCCACCAACCAACCAACCAACCAACCAACCAACCAACCAACCAACCAACCAACCAACCAATCTTTTCTCCCTCGGTGGTAGTAGATAGATCTCATACATGGATTTAGCCTTTGTTATTCTGTAACTTAATTGTTGTTGTTTTTTTATCTCTTTACCTCGAATTAAATATAGGAACGTAGACACACATCGAAAGAATTAATTTAAAATCACCGTCCAACATAAGTAAGATATCACTTGCAGATGCGTGTTTAAAATAGCTAAATTTTTCATATAAGAGCAGGCACTGAATACATGCTTCAAGACGAGTGCTCCTTATTCAACGTTGTTTCTCAGGCAAGGTTAGAAATATGTTGGCCGATCACCTAGTTATATGAAAACCCCTACAGTAGCTCTTCCTGCTGATTACAGGTGAATGACTACACAGAAATTTCAAACTTGGGAAATAGCATTCTGCTGAGGTATGCTCGTTTTGCGCCGACTGGAAATCAAGAGGGAGGAAGAAGAGTAGAAGACAGGATGTTAAGAAGGAACGCGTTTTTGAAGTCTGACTGAGTCGGTGCAAATCAAGAGTTATTGAATTGAAAGAACTTTCCACAAGATGAGTGCAAGATCGTTTGCCACCTGCCCATTCACTCGCAAGAGTGTCGCAATATTTCAGTCCTCTTTCTCCGCAATACTGAGACACAGAATCAAAATTCTACAAATGAATTAAGAGACGTAACTGAAGAGACTCGCCCCTCTTCCCATGTCTCCATTTCAAACACAAAATGTTCTTCCCCGACGTGTATTTGGCAGCCGTGATTGTTGACTCCTTGTTGCTACGTGCTTATCGCTACATTTTGAGGGTATCGTGTCCCACCGATGATGGCGTTTTTGCGATTTCCAGGAAACAGCTGTTAGTGTTTCTATAAAATTTCTATTCTGCGTTGAGACTTTTTGTACTGACTGAGCACCATACACAAGCTGCTGAGACCTCCTCATTCTCAAAATCTCTCTGTCTGAACTGGAGCTAGGCTGGGCTGGGCGGACGGGAGAGGTGCAGGTGGACCTGCTTCGTTGAATGCAAAGAAAGATGTTAACCACAAACTATCCGTACAAATGCATAAAACTGCTGCGTTTTTTGTTTTTATTCTTTTTGGTTCGTTGCATGCCATGTTAGACTTTTTTGTTAATTTTGGGAAATAAGAAAGCAGCATCCCACAGTTTATTTTTGTAACCTTTTTTTTTCCACGAGCCTGATATTCATTTTAAAAACTGTTTTAAAAAAATACTCGCTGAGAAAGTCGGTTTAAGCCCATCCTTGTAGCTCTCACAATACATAGAGTCAAGTGGCTTTTAATGTGTAATAAGCGAATGAGTCAAAACTTTCGCTGAATTTACTTCGCAGATTTTAAGCATTATCTGCCAATGCGGGGTATGGGGAGGGGTAGGTAGGGGTGGAGGGAGATATGTGGGGGGAGGGTAATTTTCTCTGCATTTTACTTACATTCTCCTTGCAACTTGATGTTTCTCAGCGACGCAGTAAGCCTAGCTGCATTTCCAGGCAGTGCTTAAAAAATGCGCACCCTCTTGTTGCTTTAAAGGCTTCATAATGTTTCTTCAGTAAACACAAGAAGAGATAGGCGGTATGGATGTCACTAATATGAGACACGGTTTATGCTCAAGGGCTCCTTCGAAGTCCGCCTACATGTAAAACTCCATCAGTGTGAAATTTTTGTTCTCTTAACCCCACTTCTCTATTGCTCACCATTAAAAAAGATGTCATAGTACAGTATTTATTGCCATTGCACCGTCAGAAAAGTCCAGCCTGTCACTTTCTGTCTGGCACAGAACTTTGATCTGGTTTAAACGGTTGTAATAATCCTACTTAAACAAATACATTTTAGGCAGACTGCAAATCACGTTTAACCATACTGTAATACGCGTATGCCTATAATAACAAAGTCTTATTCAGTTAAAGCATGTTAATGCAACCATCTTTTAGACAGAATGTACGGCTGTGTGTTGCCACTTTCTTGAAAAAGTCGGAGCTGGAACAATGAAATGCTTTACATAACATGGTGAATGTAACCAGTGAATGTAACTAGTGAATGTAACCAGTTAAAGTAACCAGTGAATGTGTTCTAAGGGTTTTGCTGGACCAAACATTGAATCATTGTAAATCCTCGCCTATGCTTCTGCTTCCGCACAAACATGCTTATATATAAGGCGAAGTGAGGTGTGATGAGTAAATCTCTAATTTTTAAAGTGATTTTTTTTTTCTGTAAGACCTCGCTTCAGAAACAGTTTAGCGTACTTCCCTTGATGAAGATTATTGCTGTGTTTTAATCAACAGCAACACCCGGTGAAAACAAACATTTCACGTGCATTGGAAGAGCTCATCTACTGATGAAAACTGTTCTTTCATTTTAAAGAGTTGGCAAAATGTAGAACAGGTGCAGAGGCTTTCATTTACTTTGCGCAGAAAATGCGTCCAAATCATGTTCATATCTTCTAGGAATGTTTCAGAGATTTAGATATTTAAGATTTTGGTTTAAAGCAGTAGACTAGATAAGATTTAATAGTAATAAAAAAAAAATTGAGATTCTGCACTTTTGAAACGAAAGGCCGGCAGCTATGCAAGTGTTGCAGAAAAAAAAATGTTTCCAAAAAAAGTACCCGCCCTTATGCGATATAATGATATAATCAACATATTTCCTTTAACAATTTAAGAAAAGGTCGTCAGGTTCGCGAGCTCTGTAAAAAAAGATGGCTGATACTTCACCTCAGATCTTTTCCTTTACGTAATATTATATGGTTCAAAGGTCAAGATCTGTCCTATTACGAGAACATTGTAGTTGTATAACCCAGGAAAAAATGCCATTCCCAGTCAGGCACCCCAACGGGTAAAGTGTTAGAACGTTTACTTCTAACCGTCCAACGGCATGGTTGGTATGCCTTACCATCGAGTAATTGTCCCAACAGATGGTGAAAAGTACAGGGTCGGAAACAAGATAGGGTTCATCTTCCAAAGCTCTTGATGGAGTGTGAGTTAACGCACATGAAGAAAATTATTATAACCCTGTTGTTCACTGTTGGTGTGGTCGATGATAACATTACTATACTAGAGCTAATGATAATAATGATGATGTTGATAAAAATAAGATTTATTCAACTGAATAAATCCGTTGACACCGTATCATTTTCTAACCCTTTGTATAGTCTGCATTCTTCATCCTTTAAGCAGTAATTATGACGATGGTGATAATACTAACAATAATACTATTTTTCTTTTAAATATTGGTGATTGTAAGTGTGGCGGTGGCTGTGGTGATACTATTGATATAGATAATNCCCCTCTTTCACCCACTCACCTGACATCAAGTCCAGTAATGACTATTCTTTCACTCTGAAGGCTATGCAACCTGCCTGACAAAACCTAAATTTATCCACATTTGCCCATAAAATCAGAAGCTTAATGCACAGAAATGACTGTTCTCTCAAACAAAATTTTTATACTGGATAGCTCCAAGCACCTTCAAAGTCTGAGATCTCAGTTCCTATTCTAGCGACATAAGCCTTATTTTGACTGGCTGCAAGACGTTTAGCTATACATGACCCCGCTTTAACTTTAAACGCCTTAATTTTTAAGAACTGCCCCTGTGCGTGTCATTATACATCCGTAAATTATTATGGAACTCCTATCAAAATACATACTTGGTCTATAATAACTACGGGCATAAATATTTTTTCCTCTCTTTATACTGATTGTCATAAAATCTCTTCTTTTACGAGATGCACTGATGCTATCTACATCTATGCATTACTGTCTTGTAAAGCAGCCTATCTGAGAGTGTCCTCTTGCTCAAACATAATTATATTTTCCGCATTGATGATAGAACAAGATCTAATGGATCTGATTTTCTTATGTAAAAAAAAAAATATGTTTTCTGCATTTGAACTGTATTTAGATTTCACAGAAAAGTTCGGCAAGAAGTTGAAATGTTTGTGGATAGGCAGAGGTAAATAACATATTTTACCAGCAAAGTAAACCGCATGTTTTGCATGTATCCAGCGCACGTGGGTCCGGTGTAGAATTGTTTATCATAGCTCAGGTGAAGTGAGGCCTACAAAACAGTTCCCTCCCAAGTATATTTTTCCCTTTTTATCCTGGATCAGTTATATTACTCAGACTTGACAGTAAAATATGTTTTTTTCTGCAGGTACGAAGCTGATGGTTACAGGTTCTTTTAGGCTTTTCGTGGCCCGCTTTACGGTCTATTTCTCAAGAGTTTGGTCTCACTTGGCAGCCAAGTTGTGAAGCTTATGTACCTTTACGGGTTTACCCCACACGATTAGCGAGGAAGCAAAAATTTGATGCGTCACTGCATGGGTAGTCGTGGCGTCACGTGAAGGGACCAAACAGTAAAAAAACACTATGCACACACCAAGGACTAGAGTGCGCACGATTTGAGCACGTTTGCAGTGTGCATGGATATTCTTGCATATATATATATACAGACAGGAGTTGCTCTTGCAGTAACTCCATTGCAGTAAATCTGTAGTTCTGCACCCGTCCTTTATGACGTAGATGTTAGCGAAAACTGGCCACGACACTAGTTATACATAGGGTTCTTTGATCAATGCGTAGGAGTCCACTTAAGATGATGTGGTTGTTATAAAACATATTATTATAATTTAGAAGGCTCCCAGATGAATGGCGATGAGGTCACAGATCGAGCAGGAATAGACACTTGGTCGGTTTGCGGGAAAAGAAAACTGCGTTCATCCAGTCTAGGGGACATTTCGCCGTTTCTAAATGAGACAAAAGAGATAGTCATTGATTACAAGACGAATTGCTACACTATAATTATACAGTGTAGACCATTCTTCGTAAAAAAAAAAGTAATCTTTTAAAACTTCACTGCGATTCCACAGTAATTTAAATAAAAACACTATAACTTCAAAGAATATAAGCAGGACATAAAGTTGTCAGTAAAGTGATATAAATCTAATAAAAGCATCCACATAAATCAAAACAGAGTGTAAATCATCATGATAACATTATTATTTTTGAACCACTTTCGGGAAGTGTTACCCAATAGAGAACATTGTCAATGCCGTTCACAGGGCTTATTTCCAACGGCAAGCCGGACAGTCCAGGTAAAGGAATTCTACAATAATTAGGTCTCTGGTAGCATTTGACTGTCAAAGTTATCTCTCTTAGGTGTTATGAAATAGCTATAGCTGCTATCCATGTTACTGCGATCTCTTTCAGATAAAAGGATGATGAATGGTACCAGAATCGTTATTCACAAGTCCCATTTTATCTTTGCTACCATCACCTGCCGTTCACGCCCAAAGCCTGTCATCTGTCTCTCTTCATTTCTTTCTCATTCAATGAATATAAGAGTGGAGGGATTGTAATCTTAATGGTGTGGTAAAGTTGTCTTGATTTTAATTCTAGATCTTCTCCTGAGTCCTTAGTAATTTTAAGTGTTTTGGGGTATATTATTATGTGTACGTGTATGAAAGAGGCATTTTTGTAATAGATTAACGACTGAAATCAAGCGAAAATGATCAAAGCAGTTTAGGGCTGAATGCAACAGAGTGCGTCATGTTTTTATTCTGTATTCTTTATAAATTTATAGAAGTGCATTGTGCTGGAATGGCTGGGAAAAGGCCTACAAGGAAACCAGTATTGAATCCTGAATCTTGAACATTTACTCTTGAATCTTGACTCTTTAACTCCTCCAGCATGTTAAATAGATCATGTACAATATACTAAAGACCCATATGTTCGGAACAGCTCCGAATAGTGCAACAGAGTTTGGTAGAAATGAAGCCTTTAAACCATAGGTTGCAGGAGCCAGATTGTAAAAGCCTCTTTGAGCCATTTAATAAAAAATTCTTCTTGAACCACAGGAACGAACCGAGATGGCCAAGACTAGTCTGCAGGTCTGGTGCCATCACTATGCTCAAATTATATACTGTTTACGGTGGGAGTCCTTCAGTTAAATTTTTCACAATTTTAAATTACATGAAAATGGATTAAAAATTTGGCCTTCTTTTGCACATCACAGGCCCGCACAAATGAAATCCGCTGATGAACATTGGGAAACACTGCCTGCAGCAATTAATTTTTTTCAAAACTGAATGTCACCACTTTTGCGGTGTGGTTTCATGTTATATGATTATTTCTGCACAGGACAGATTTCCAAAGGACAGATTTTATACTCTGCTACTATCGACTCGGATAGTCCATTTTTTTTTTAACTACTTAGGCTCCTGCAACCTATAGCGACAGAGTGAATGAGTAGTGATAGAAATGCTGTAGTAGCCTATGTCAAGTTTTATTTGAAAGTCACCCCGCTGCCATGTACCCACTGTTCTGATTCCCTTCTGTTTTATCCCATGTGGTGTAGCGCAGTTCACTGCGGTCTTCGAGCATTCCATTGAGTTCTTTGGCCTCCAACTTCTTGGCACCTAATGGATGATAAAACGTGACCTTCCCAACTGGCCAAGGGCCGTTTATACAACTGATCGCTTGCATAAACCACACTGTTCTTTTCCTTATTTTTTCAGCTTCACACATAACACATGCATAAATGCGTTTTTCCCCTTGGATGAAGATGGCAGTGGCGTGTGGTGTCTGTTATTGTACTGATTCTCAGTCAATATGCAAAGAATGTAAAGATCTACCTTTAAAAAGTTTTATTTACGGGATCCATCATGATCCATCACCTTGAGCCCTGCAATAATATGATGTGAAAGCAGATATTCCCCCTCTTCCCCTCTAGACACCGGAAGGCTGTCTACCGGCAACATCATCCGGGAAACTGTCGTTCTCATTACCTTCCCAACCATTCCGGTTCATCTACAGTACACGAGCCAAATAAAAATTGCAGGTTGTGAAAGAGGAAGACTATTTTTGCTTATATCGACTATGGAGGGCAATAATTTCATAAGCTCTACATACCAGTCTCCACTGACACTTCCTTTTGAATCCAGGTAGTTTGCTTCATAAGTCTTGCATGTCTCTCCTGTGGCCTCTTAATAACCTCTAATCTTACCTTGATCTCATTTTCCGCCTTTTGCTTCTCTTCCACTCAATATGATTTCTGCAATGTCGTGTGAAGTATGTACAGTGAGCTTCCAAAAATCCCCTTTTTTTGTACTTTCATTCTAGAAGCATTTTTCGGGACGGTTTGAACTGGCGTATTTGGTCAATTGAGAGACCTTATTTTTGCAGCTAAGAGAATAAAAACCTGTCGATCATTATCCACTAATGTCAACTACCTTGAGCATTGCTTCTACGGAGATACACTGGTTAAAGTATAAAAGATCTTTCCGACAACATAATTTCCCCGCCCCACCAAATATTTAAAAACCATGGTAATGTTTTGTGTTTTGCCATGCAGTACAGTTTGTCTTTTTTACACCCTAACATACTCTTACCTGACTCCCTCTCTGACACAACAATAGTAATGGTTTTCATTTTGCTCAAATTTTGTTCAAAATAATGTATATGAGCAAGCACACATTATAAAGAATATCGGCATGACCTGATAGCTTTGCCCGAAAGACCAAGTAGTTGGGTTTTTTTGGGCGAAAGTGGATGCTACTGCGGTCATTAACAGGTATAGGACAATTTTCTGGATTTGGCAAGGTACGAATACTGTAGAGGTACTCTGGTCAAGGCGTGGGAAAAATCTTTTCGATATAATTTCCCTTCGCCTCTTAATATTTCATCAGTTTACAGAGATCTTGTAAAAGTCTGACTTTTTTTTATATATAAGAAATCCTTGAAAATGGAGTCTTAATTTCATCCTGACATAAGTCTTGCTTCTGGACAATATTCAGTTGGGCTGAAATGTAGTTTTAACCTATATAATATGATATATAAGAAAGGGTTAAATAAGCACACAGTATAGCAGCTGTGAGGGGTTCATGCCGAGTTCAAATTTTCCACGTGACTCTTTATTATAAACGTTGACCTTGCACGTGGAGGTCTTCCAGCGTAATCAGCTGCTGGCCTTTGAATGAGTTTCCCTGCCAAACAGCTGGTCAAGGACTTAACTCAAGAGGAATAACTGGCAGGTCAGGCAGCGGCTTGGAGTTTCTTTTCACCAGTTTTGTGCATCATTTTTGTTGGCATCAAAATAACATTTACCCTTCCAGGCAATCCGGAAGGATATACGAATCCCAGATGGATTCGATTCCGTAAGTTTCCTCGACGAATAATAAAACTTAAGTTCATCGGTATTTTCAGACAGGTTGGCTCTGTGTTAAGTGAAAAATTGTAAAATTCAAACTTAATTGATGGGAAGCATCATACATTAAAAAAAAAAATATTGAGCAAAATATGTGCGCAGATTACAGTTATTATTTTCCTGGACAAACCCACAGATTGACTATAAACCCTGAGAGGAATCATGGACCAATCTGATCCCTTTCCCCTTCCTCCCTCCCCTCTCTTCCCATGTATAGATAGCTGCTGTTACTTGTAATCTATTGCTGAGTCAGAATTTATCTAAACATTTAGTTCAGTATAAAGTTGACAAACGAGTGATACTCGAATATAATGGATTTCCAATCCTTGAAAGAGTCGGATTCACAAATACTCTTTATGTTGGAATCGTACCAATCTAAACCCAAGTATACTGTTTTACCAATAAACATGGCAACTCTACGTTGTTTTCAAGCTCAGCGCTCGCCTGTATCCTTCAGTTAACGTCCAACACCACTTTGAGCCCCATGTTGTATAAACAAACAAATGCTGCGAGGAACCTTCACGTTATGAAAAGTGGTTTCGGATTTAGACGGACGATGACCGCTGGCCTTCATGCTTACCAAAACATTTTGAAAGCGGTGAGTGGCCAAACACTTGCAAATAGCACGTTGATACTTGCCACATTTTACTGCCTGTCAAACAAGGATGTCCTTGATCCGCCTTTTTTAAAAATTAAATAATTTTGTATGTGCTTGAAAATTAAGGGATGTATGATTTCCGAGAATGTCAAAGCATTAGAATCACTGTACGAGCGAAAGGTTACAATAATTACATAATATTATTTGCATCTTTTCCTAGGGCTGACTTAAGTCAAAGGTCCTCTTATTTCTATCCTTACAATGTAACAGTCGATAACACACCAACACTTATGAGTTTCAAGTACATAACTCCACTTTCCAGACATAGTACTCAGAAGTGGGCATAGCTTAGTACTTCTTTGGAGTTAAGGTACTGCATGGATGCAACAGTCTGAAGACCTCTGATCTCGTCCGTCGGGCGTCATCAGGAAATCAGGAAAATGCACGCTGGTGGTCATGTGAGCAGAGATCACGTGTTAGGAGGAAGAGGAAGTGTGAATCATAACTTGTTTGTTGTAATTAGTCCTAGCAGGGCGAGAGGGGAAAGAGAAAGGGTTAGACTGAGGTCAGCTATAGGAGGATGTTAAATGGTCACTGAGGGCAAATGCGCCGAATAGAATAGAATAGAATAGAATAGAATAGAATAGAATAGAATAGAATAGCGTCAATGTGCTACAAAAATGGACTCTAATCATATTTATCACTTCTGAGAGAAGGAAAAGGAAACGTTTTTATGGAGTTATGTATATTTTTGCAACTGCAGCTTTGGATGAAAACTAATGGTGCATTTTAATTTATTTTTAACGTGTCGACATGAGCTTTGATTTCATAAACAACATGGTCCCCGTATTAAAAAAATCGTCGACGTATAACAATGCTATTTGTAACCGGGTGGCAAGGTGTTTACTAGTATTCTTACTTTATTAAGGGAGAGGAATGTGAGCTGGGTCTGATAATTTTTCAGATGTTACATATTATTTTAGGGAAGTGTGTGTCACCAGGGATTTTACAAATTACTGTGAATGATTAATTTTGAGAAAATGGGTCGAAGAAAACCTACACTAGAAACTCCTGTCCCTGCCGGGAATCGAACCAGGGTCTCTCAGCTTTCAAGTCTGAACATGTTATCACTACACTACAGAGACACTAACTTCACATCAATGAGGTATTTTCAGACGGGTCAGTTACACCACGTGATCTAGGGATTGCTAGGATATTTTGATAAATGACGAGTAATCATACATGAGCAGAGCATGTAACCAAACCAACGTGTGAGCAAGATTTCCTAGGTCACATGATGGAGCTGAGAATACCTAATTGAATTCTTAAATATCTACCGCCTGAATATTATGTTCCCTAACTTCCACGTGCGAGCCTAGTGCTCACCCGTGACCCTATCACACTTCCCGACTGCTCACATATTTACATAGCACAGTGACAATAGAACACAATAGAGAGGAATAGAATAGAATGGAATGGAAAAGAAATAGAAATAGAATAGAATATAAATCGGAGCACGTCCATGGAGGTAAATGGGATGAATGCACAATATAGAAATAAACAATGAAGAAAAAAGATGATGAGGAGAAGGACAGGAGAAGACTATTAAATCTGAAAAATGTGTGCATAAAAGTGTATCCTGCATGTCATCCTGTTTGTTATAATATGCCAAACCACTCTGTGGTAATGTAAGATACAGGTACATGGAAGTAGCAGTCTGTCGCCAAAAGTGTTTCTTTTTTTTTTTTTCACATCGCATTAATATGAAAAAAGCCTGGTCTTAAGTGTTTGTATACTTGTCTCAGTTTTTTGTCCCTCTTTAAATTATTATGAATGTATGTGTCATGCCCTCAAGTAATAAACGTAACTGAGTCAGTGTGCGTGGGTGTTGGTGCATGTACGTGTGTGTCTGTGCGTTTATGTGCGTGTGTGTGTTGATGTGTATAGATATCAGATATGTTTTCTTATGGGAAATGATAGTACGGCTTTACTGTAGTTTCTTTTTTCTGTGTGTGCTGTTTCATATAGTCACTAGATAAACATTTATAAACTGATTAGGTGTGGCAAGATCAGCCAGGTGCACTGTAATATGAAATTAAGAAATTAGCTAACCCTTGTTCGGAATGAAAGAAGGGATGGGTAACACTAGCTGGTGGGGTTTCCGGCGAAATGAAGAGGGATTGCGTATAGTTCAGGGGGAGGGGAATTATATCTGTGTGAAACTGGGGCATTAGGATGGAAAATTTTTTTTAAAAAGTGGGATTTTTGGGGGGTTGGGGGGAGGAGGGGGCGGGAAAGAGTATGAGGTCCAGAATATAGAGGAAGATGAATGTTAAGCATCGCTAAGCACCTGCGTTCCCAGTCTATGAGTTATGTAAACATTGTTTGCAACATACACACCACATGTGCTGAAGCGCATATTTTATTTTTAATTATTAGCGAACATTTTGTTTAAACTAGCCACCGAGTTATTTATAAACAATTTTTCATACTTTACTCTTTTAATTCNCATTTAATCCCTTTTTCAAACATATAATGTCTATCAATAGTCGGCACGGTGAGCATCCTAACACTGGCGCCAGCATGTCTCTTTTTGACATTTTGTTTTGTTTTGCTGCGACTATCTCTCTCAGTGAAAACTGCACCAATTATTGATTATAATACGTCTGTTCATGTGCTGAAAATGTTATCCCAGATTTTCGTTAATTCTGGAACCTATTGGACGTTGAATTAAGTGCATTTTCTGGGGGTCCATCCTGTGTATATTAGGCTTAATTTTGGGGTAATTAGACAAAGAGGAAGCTGAGGTAAACAGTAATAAAAAGGCGTGGCTCTGGGACGGAGTTATTTATGAAATCGGCAGGATGTCGGCCTGTTTACTTTGCCTGTGTTACATCAACCAAACATGGACTTTTGACGTCACTGAACTGATATAATAATTGTGAGAAAAGCCTAATGATGCTGATCCTTGTGCAAAAATTATAATGGCTGTAATGGCAAGGCAGCAAATGAAGAAGATACGAAAGTAGTCGGTAAGGAAAGTAATCATGACAGTCCTAGCAGAAGATAAGGATTATATTATAATAAATATTAAAACAAGACAAATATACCAAGTGCGCCTGCGTACTAGGACTAGTGGGATCGTGTAAAGACACAGTACCACGGTTAAAACATATGTGTCTAATATCCCTTTATTGTAGCTGATGTTGTCCTCATAAATGCAAAAAACAATTCATAAGCTTGTCAAGCAGTGTATACACAAGCACAGTTGTTGACGTGGTTGTTGTTGCGAGTTTTTTTGGTTTGTTTGTTCGCTTGATTGTTACAGGTCACTGGCCTCTGTTGTTGTGCAAGTGCTTTTGTTATCTTCATCGTTGTTGTTTCCTATCAACTTCCGGTTTTACTCCGCAGCTTCAAATATGTTTTGTTGGTAAATATTTTATGTATTTCCTGCAAATGTTTTTTATTTTGTGGTGATAACTCAATCAACATGTGATTTGCAGCTTCTCTTGATCTCACTGTGCATGTCTCAACCTCGCTCAGTCAACTGCTGTTTCGTACGCTTGATTTAAGCTGAGTTATTGACCGTTCTTAATTAGTCAACTCCAGCAAAACTCACTTCAGATTGAAGCAAAATGTAAAGCAAAGAGTAGTATAATTACTTCGTCATATCTCACTTGCGAAAGTAAAACAGTAGATGCCAGCGTAACTAATCATATCTGTCAATCATATTCCTCTGTCAATGGAAACTCAGAAAGCGGAAGTAATGATTGTTGGAAGTGTGGCTTGCGATGCCCTGATGACCGTGCATGTATAAATAAGTCTTTTTAATTATTTAAAATAGTCCATTGTTTTGAGACCAAATTCACGTTTAGAGCTTCACATTCCTTTTGCAACTAGCTCCATAGAAAAGTGCTTGCTAACCATCTTGGCCTATCACAATCTTTAAAATCCTATAGTTCTCTTGCTGAGAGGGCCCTTGACTCCCCACCCCCACCTCCCCCCTCCATATGACTGTGGGCACTCTGGTCGCGGCTCCACCATATCAAGGTCTTCTCATCAAGGCCCAAGTGATTTGCTGATAGCTGTTGTAAACTTTTTGTACTTGCAGCTTTTACTTGCTACTGCTTTCAGACTCTTAAAACTCCTTGGCTGTTGTTTTAAGTAGAGACTTATCTTGTTCTCGAGTGCATTGCATTGTCTGCGTCGCTACTGCTAAGCCGGGGTCATGAATGGCCGATATTTCTATCTACTACAATGGAAGCTGTCAGTGGCTATTAAAAGCTATTAGCCTTGGACTGACGGTCTTCTTAGACTGGTGGTCTCCTTACACTGGTTGTCACCTTAGACTAGCGGTCGCCTTAGACTATTTCTCGCCTTGGACTGGTTGTCACCTTAGATTGGTTGCCGTCTAAAACTAGTTGTCGCCTTAAAATGGTTGTCGTCTTAGAATGGTTGTTGCCTTAGACTGGTTATTGCCTTAGACTAGTGGTATTCCTAGACTGGTGGTCGCTTTAGACTGGTTGTCGCATTAGACTGGTTGTTGCTTTAGGCTAGTGGTCGCCTTAGACTGGTTATTGCCTTAGACTGGTGGGTTTAGACTGGTTGTCGCCTCATCCTAGACTGGTAGTTACCTTAGAATGTTGATTGCCTTAGACTGGTCGTCGTTTCAGACTGGTTGTCGCTTTAAACTGGTGGTGGCTTCAGACAAGTGGTTGTCTTAGACTGATAGTGGTCTTTGACTGGTGGTCGCCGTAGTTTGGTGGTCTCCTTAGATGCACTTCTGGTGGTCTCCTCAGACTGGTGGTTGCCCTAGACTGATGGTCACTTTGTGCAGATGATTTACGGGGGCTCAGAATAGAAAGAAAACGTTCCCTCTTGTTTTAATTTGTCATTAAACATGTGTATATAATATACACTTTACATCTGTTCTAAAGCTTCGGAGCTACTTCTATAGTCAGGTGAAACGCTTACACAATTTCAGATAAATTGACTGGACGTCGTCTTACACAGGGATTTTTTAAAAATCTTGTTTCATAATACTTCTGACATGAGAATGGGGCGGTCGCAGATGTTTAAAATAATTGGTCGTGATAGGCAGGTTAATGAATGAATAGCCAGGTCTGAAACCCGGTAGCCTGGTCGCGATATGCAGGAGTTCTCCAGACAAGGTTCGACTATAGTCTATGGATAGAAGTAGAAAAGTCACGCTTATCTCTTATCAGGAGGATGGGGGGAAGGGTTTGTCTCTAGGTCGGTATCATAAGCATTGTCAATTTAATGTCTCTGCATAAAGGCAGGTGACCATATCTATTGGGGGACATCTTTCGAAGCTTGTGCTGAGGAGGCCATTGGAAAGGGGGGNNGGGGGGGGGGGGAGTATTGCTGGGATAATCCTAATCCAATGTCTAAAGATGGTCATATATAGTATTGTAATTATCAACAGATTCTATTAACTTTAGATAATATGTAAGTAACCCAGTGTATATCAGTTCTTAATACTGTGCAACTAAAGAGTTGACCACGTGAGTGTTGGGTACGTCAAGAGGTGAGTATCGTATTCAGAATGAAATAAACAAAGTTCAGTTGACCTATAAGGTCGCCCCAGAGGTTTTGGAATGTTACCATTAAATTGATGAAACCTAGTGTAGCAAAGGCCTGGCTCTGTATCTTCTTGTTGAGTTAATATGAAAGATGTTTTATAAAGTAATATGCACTTGACCTGCATAACCGGGCACTTTCCATGTGCAAGTGAGGAAAATTTTACTCTAAAAATGTGTCATAAATAAACCTCAAGGGTGCAGAGAGCTGAGGAAAAGAATAGTGTTTGTTGCTGGACTACATGTTCTTGAGATTACGGTTATCAAATGGTGGAGGTGACCTCACAACATGACATGGTATTTTTTTAGAGATTCCTTTGAAACACACACACTCATACACACAGAGCAATAGCTGCTTTCGTATTATTGCTGATTGCAGGGTGCTAGAGATCTTTCCACGCATGAAAACAAATTGTCATTCATCCAAAAAAGTTTTAATGCAATATATCTTTTACCTGGGCATTGCTAAGATAATGGATGTCACAATGATTCTGCCAAAGGGAACATAAAGAACTGAACTAATAAAGAACTGAACTCAATAAGAATTAATCTCAACAAAGAACTGAACCTATAAAAACTTGTTATTATTTTTAATACGAGCTCATAGACATGTTAAACTGTTTTGAAGTGGTTTTTTTTTTTTCACTCATTTAAATATAAAACGCGAGGTTTATTCCCAGAATGCTTCGCGGTAGTTTCATTTCACGTTCTTCCTGTTTATTTACCTGTTTGCCCAGGCAAATTGCCTGTTTGTATTACACTAAACTAAACAATTGAAACTTTTCTCTCCTATACTTCCTCTTTACATGCGCTATATTTGCCTGCATTTCTTTGTATTTAATTTAAAAGTGATAACACATGATATCATGGTTTTCGCTACCCATTTACCCCTTCACCCCTGTCTCCACTCTCCCCCACGCATACCATGCGACCCATTGCATCGTCCTGTTAAGTACTCTCTAAAAGTACGTACGCGAGCAAGAGATGTATGTTCCTTACCACACCGACGCGAAACCACCATATTTTTACGCTTACGTAACTGTCTAGATCGTACGGTTTCGCTCTTATTTCAGTGACATATTTAGACCATTTTCTGCTCCATGTCGGCCAATTAAAATATTATAACTATTGTTGTCCAATAGCCTTCCGTGTTACACTTCCTTTGAAAATACAAACCTCTCCTGCCATTATGTAGACCTACTTAGGCCGCGAGAGTGCCCACTTCCGAATGTGAAGTGGCCGCCAATTGTTTAAATAGGAGAGTTGTTTCCCCCTGAGTCTTCTGTTGTTGAATGTCATGGTGGAACGCATGTTCTGTTGATATCAGCACTTGTTCTACTGATAAACATCTGAGTTTGTGTTTCATAACATTCAGCAGGATAAGGCATTTGTCAACTTGGTATGAGGCATTTTCATAGTACTCGTATATAATATGCATCTTTTTTCATGCCTTCTTTTTTGTGTGAGTGTGAGAGTGTGTGTGTGTGTGTGTGCGGAAGGATCTGCCATCGCCATCTTTATCTTCTTTCACCTCTCGTTATTCACCGCTTTTCCCCAAAGTCTCTGTCATCTTCTTACTTTTTCTCCTTCCTTTTTTTTTTCTTTTTATGGGGAAAGAGGATGAGGGGTTCTACCATTTCTTCCTCTTCTTCCTCATCCTCCTCTTCTTTCTGCACTACGAGTATTTTTTATCGTTTTTTTCTTAACATCGTTTTGCCCTTTACCTCTTTCTTGTTTTACGGCTTCTTTTTGCTATTATCTTTTCCATTGTTTTTCGTCAGTTTCACCCATTTTTCATACTTTTCTTAGTCTCCAAGTCTTACTGATCTTCGTTCTTCCCATTTTCTTGTTCTCTGTTCCATCTCTTTACTTGCCAATACCTGAGTTTTTGTCTCACATAATATTCACGAGAATAAAGCAATGGTCAACCTGGTATGAGGCAATTCGTTACATATACATTTCTCCTCTTTCCTTTATTTCTCTCAGTCTATACAATCTTCGTTTCCTTCAATTTTTCTTCATTTGTCTACAGAAGCGTCTTTCTCGATCTTCGTCTTTCTAGTCATATTGCTCGTCCTTGTCAGCTTTTTCCTCCTTTATTTCGTCTAATTTTTTCTATCTTTTGTCTTTTTTTATCTTTCAATGTCGGCGTGGCCTTCTCTCTTCTCCTCTCTCGCTCTCTCCCTCTCTCTCTCTCTCTCTCTTTCTCTCTGTTTCTCTTTCTCTCTCTTTCATTGTGTGTGGGTTAGATCTTTAGTTCTAGACAAGTTGCTTACACGTTGCTAGACCAATAACACTGTATGGCACAGCAGTGGCAATGTCCCTATGGTAAAGTATACTCAGTCAATTAATATTTTATTGATAGTATTTTCCTCCTTTTGCCCACTTTCTATTCCTTCTTCTTTCTCTTTCTCTTTCTCTTTCTCTTTCTCGTTTTCTTTTCATCTCCATTGTGTAGAAATAGACACGTACCAAATGTTTAGTTCATGCAAACAAGCGAATGTCTAGATACAATTAGAGAGTTTATATTTTCAAGCCTGGATCTCTTAGGGACCGTTATCGCAGAGGTTGGCACGTACATGTGGCATTACTGGTTTTGCTGTCTTATTACTAGTTATGAACTACTTCCAAATGTGCAATAACGGTTCGTGGGAGATCCGAACGTGTAAAATAAACCCTTCCTAATGAGAAATCTAATAGTCTGTTTTCTTGTATGTTTGGCTGAGTGATTTGAAAATTGATTCTGATGACAGAACCGTCTTTTCTTTCTCTTTCAGGCAGAGATGGCACACGGCGGTCTTTTACGGGCTGCACTGCTCATAGTCTGCCTACTAGTTGTGTGTAGAGGTGAGTACCGAGTAACTAAATGAATGAATGAATGAATGAATGAATGAATGAATGAATGAATGAATGAATGAATGAATTGATCTTTAGTCAAACAGCTAACCAATCACTTAACAGTGAATGGATGGATGGATGGATGGATGGATGGATGGATGGATGGATGGATGGATGGATGGATGGATGGAACAGTAGGCTTGAGAGCACCAGCATGATATGTTAGTCTCTACAATAATATTCTTTATCGAACCAAGTGATCTGCAAAGTCCCTGTGCAACATGAGATGTTTTATTCGCGATATAATAATAATATTGTACGATGTTTTATGAAGCATAATGAATTCAAATTAGTGAAGTATCCCATCTTGTCTCTCCTGGTAATACTCCTGGCCGGTATCTCAGTTGCCATATGTATGACCTTGTTGTTCTCTTCTTTTTCTTCCCTTGCAGCTGACGACCTCATGATGGAGGAAGACCTGCAGTCAGACAGTAAGTCAGTCGTTGTCACTGAAAAAATGTTTTCACGTATAATGTAACAACTCTTGTCAATTTTATAATGTTCCATTTTTATGTAATTGACTGCAAATCGGAACCTTCTATAATATGCTTTGTGATTTTGGTCACTTCCAGTAATGAGTGGACCGATGTTGGAAAAATTCACCTCGTCATGCTATAAGATGATCTTTTATGCAGTATCAGGACTTTTCTAAAGAAGTATATTTAAACTGAGTGTTACACTCACTGAAAGTCAATCATGCAATGCTCATTTTTGTACAAGCTGTGTTTTAGCAGCTTGCTCACCAGTGAAACAGGCACCGACTAAGTGACTTGTAGAATAACACATTTGCTGAGAAGATTCCGCCGGCATATTCTCATTGTGTCTTCTATGATGTGACATCTTTTAATATTTATTCAGTGTTTGCAGTTTCTTTCTATGCGATGTTTTCAGTTGTGTTTCTGATATTCCAACCTCCGATGCTGTTTTCATACTAAACTGTGTTACATAATTTCATGTTCTTTTTTTTTCTCATCCTTTTCCCTCTTAAATGTTTTCTCCTGGAACGCTTTGATTGTTTGAATATATCAGTGCCAAAGGCAATCAGTAGCATGTGTGATTTTCTATATGAGGCTCTATTGCTATTTGAGCCATTTCAGAAAGCTGGTCGAACTCAGTTTGGCGTTAATAGTTATCAGTGTTACATACCGAAATATCTATTTTCCAAACGAGTGTTTGTATTTTTCCATGTCTGCATATCATGTGAAGAAGGCTTTTCTTTCCATCATTAACGGTGCTACATGAATCATTTCACTGTCAGGTCACTATAACACTGATAACCCATACGACATAAAGAGGACAAAACTTTTTTTAGCATTTGCATCCTACCAGTCAAATTTAAAGTGAGAAAAATAGTTTTACTATTCGTAGAATTTCATTCATTGCTATTTAAGCAGGTATGAACAACATTTTAAAAGAATGAGTTCATGTTTTATACTAATTATTTCTAAAATAATTGTCATCTCCCATTAAAAGGGCTAACTCTTTGGAATGGCTCATATGCTTGTGGATGATATGGCTAGTACTTGATGAGTGATATGTACCTTAGTCATAGATGTTCCTGCAGTTTTACATTATACCTTCATTTTCTTGTTCAGTTTGTTCTCATGGTGCACATTCAGTGAGTGTTTGGAATTATAGACCAACCTCAGGTGACGTCAGTCAGTATGAGATCTAACTAGCAAACTCATGTACCATGGCTCTGTATGAGATTTTTTTGGCCCTTGCCAGTCTATCTGATGTAAAGGTCAGACTTACATGACGTCAGCGTCTGTGAAATGTAAGGGTCAAACTCTCATGACGTCAGCTTGTATGGAACGTAAGGGCCAGATTCATATAATGTCAGCCTCTGTGAAATTTAAGTACCAAATTCACATGGCATCAGCCTGTATGCAGTTTATAGACTAAAGTCATATGACGTCAGCCTTTAGTGTAAGAAACTTGTTTTGTGTTTCGATGTCATTCACTCCAGAAGACCATATTTTTTGCATCGTGATGTTGATTGAATGACATTTTGTACAAAAAGTATTGGCAAGAGCCTGTATTTTTGTTTTATTTCCTTGTCCAACACTCAGAGGATGTGTAGCAAACTTGGTGCAGTTGCTTATCCTCAGTGTATTTAATATCTATGAGTTTGGAGACTAAGGAGACGAAAATTAAAGAGGAAATTCTGTGGAATTTTATCAGAACAGTATGAATGCGACTTTTGATGCTACAAAGCTCATTGACAGAGGCTATTATTACATTCAAGCTATGATTTTGAATTTAAACACATTGAACAGACAGAAAAAGACATACATCAGTGAATAAATGACTGCATTGTTAAATCTCCGTAAACTCCAAACGTTCATGTCGTGTACCTTGAAGTGCCAAATGAATGTCTGAATGATGACTTTCGTCACTGTCATAAGCAGATGTCGGTCTCAGATAACAACAACAAATTGCTGTCTGGTCAGATTTAATGGTTGCTTGCACACATTCATTTGTTGTAAGTTCAGACTTGGTGCATTTTTCTACAAAAGGTCGATTAAAAATATGTGTCATAAATATAAAACGACTACACCATTTATGATAGCTCTAAACAAAAGTATTTATCACTTCAAAAAAGCAAAAAGAAACAGACATTCTCTTTATGACTGTAACGACTTGCATTTCATTATATGCTTCAGGATTGTATATCATCAAGGCTTTGTTAGTAGAATCATTGTTGGTGAAATGTCAACACTAAAGCATGACCTGATACATGTTTATTTGAGATTTTAACTGCTCATGCGAAACTTAGGTTGAGACATGGCGCGATGGCAGCAAACCATCGTTATGTATTGGTCAGTCTTACTTTAATGTTTTTGTGTATATCATGAGACCTAGGTCATCACTGTTTCAAGACAGAATAATTGGTGACACAAATCACATTATACCATGAAGTCTTGAGAAAAAATGATTGGTCACCAATATTACATGGGGTCATGACAAATGTGTCACTTCACTTTGCAGACATAATTATTGATATATTTCTGCACATGCTACCAACTTCTTGCTAAATGCATCAGCTAAAATTTTGAAATGTTCATGTGTGGGACCAAGTGACCAAGTTTGTCTATATACAGAATTTTAATAACAATACATCATACCTTAAACCCACTCTGACCCATGCCTATGGGTGCATTGTAGTCTTGAGACATTATATTGCTTATATACATATATACACTCCTCTTATATAAATAGAAATCTACAGAATCAGTTTGATGACCATTTCACAAGACCGTGTTCCATTTATTCGATGTCGGTGGTCATCTGGCTATTTCCACATCCATAGCAGACGACTTTTCACCAGCAATGAATATCATTATTGGGCCTACATGTACTCACTTCACGTTCGCATTTCATTCTAACTGAAGCTCTTTTTCAGCACGACCATCGCTGGATTTAGTATTTCTTGTACACAACTCTAAACGAGTGAGTCGAAAAGAATTCCAGAGTATGAAAGACTTTATGAAACTTCTTATACGAGGGGCTGACATTGATTCTGGAGCTGTCAGAGTAGCATACGCCGTTTACAGGAAACGAGGAAGGAAAGTTTTTGGTTTGAACCAGTTCACAACGGCAGAAAGCGTCTTGGAAGCGATGGACGAACTCAAATTCGTACGCTCAAAGAAAGCCAGTGTTGCCCTCGGAATGTACACAGTTCGATCCAGTGTGCTGCATCCAAAATTTGGAGACAGAAAAGATGTTCCAAATGTGGTAATTATAATAACAGACGAGGCGTCCAACGTGGACAAAGAGAAGATTGTGAAGTCTTCAAATGCTCTGAAGAGGAGAGACACGACAACGGTATTCACCATTGGTGTTGGGATGAAAGACAAGAAGGAGCTAGAGACGGTAGCTTCTGGCCCCAATGGTGTTTTGCTGGTGGATTCCATGTATGATTTACTGTCTATTAGAGAAGAGCTGGTGAAGCAGGTTCCGGCACGTAAGGAAATGCATGGCAATGAATATTGCAAATGGCAAGATATAACACATCATTGATGGAGTGGACAGGGCTCCAGCTTTCTAATCACCCCACTGTACCATAACATTACGCTTTCTGCACATCTACACAATTTAAGAGAGAATAATAACATAGCTCTAGCCTAGATCTAACGCTAAATAAACAAAGATATGCTGTTTTCAAACTGCTGTAGAACTCTGAAATATGCAGAAAGGACAGTCTGCAAACAAAACTGGAGGAATTTTTGCATCTGCCCGGTCTTTTTAATTACTGTAATAACTTTGGTTATATTTTATTGTGCTTCTGAAATCCCATATTGGGATGCATCCATCATAACATTGACAATGTAACTGTAATGATGCACCATTTACGGAATTTTTCCGTCTCTTTAACAGAGTTTTTAATCTTATCTTTCCTATATCATTTACTGCAATGTGATCCTTTAGGTTCCGAAATTATCATCTGAATATGTTTTTACAAGCACTTTCAACTTAAGGGTCTCCTTTTCCCTAGATTTCAATATAATTACGTACTAAGAAAAGGCGATTTGTGTTTAATCCCGGTAGACTAGTTCAAGAGAAAGAAACAAGGCAAAGAAATACTTAACAGGCGGAGAGCGTTAATTTCACATCTCATTTAGACTGGCTAGATATAGAATAGTATCTGTTTAATAACACAAAGCGACTACTGGAAAACTGCATGAAAAGTGTGACATTACAAATAAGATCCATGCTTTAACAAATATGGTATATGTTTGTAAAACGACGGTACATGCCTACCTAAAGTATGTATGAAGTTGTACTAGATGCTATTAGTCTAGTCTTGACTTTAATAATATGATAGTTGTGTAATCAGACAAAAACTGTGTTAACAGGAAACTAAGTGAACCAGTGTCCTAAATGTGTGCAGGTATAACTATTTCTTTAATGAAGTGTTACGATTCCAACAGAATGGAATTGTAAGCCTCTTATTGTTTCCAGAATAAAACATAACATCATGAGTATGTTTTGTTTAGTTTAGTTTAGTTTCTTGTTTCAATAAATGATAACTACATTGTTTTGCTGTCTAGAGAGTTCCATAGTGCACATTACCTATAATTTTATTCTGACACCTTTTATATTGACATCTCATGTTGTTGGGTTTTTTTTTTGGCACAGCTTTTCTGCTGATCTTTTCACAAATAGCAATGCTTTTTTTTTATTGCCAATTCGCTATCTCACGACAAGCTTTCGGCATTCAGTTCACACACTGCTGCCATCTTTCATATCTTCACCGTCAAAACAAAATCAAAACTGTAACTTTTTGCTAGAGTTTTGACATACTGGCGTAAAGATAAAATCCAATATTATGCCTTTATACCGTCATGTCCAAAAAAAAGAAAAAGGCGATTCTATTGATAAACCCGTAAATGAAAGACATTTCTCAGTTAATGAAAACTATTTTGTTTTTCGAATCACAACGGTCAGTCAGATTTCTCGTTCCAGTGTTGTTTTGATTGTCATTGCTTGAACCAAGAAAGTGAAAAGTTGCGAAAGAAAGTGTCAGCCAGTGAAATGTTATGTTTCAAATCACATCAGTCAATCATGTTTCTCGATATTTATCAGTCTTGAGTTCAAATTCCTCATGGAAAATGTGTTCCTACAATCTTTCTGCGTTAATTTCGTATCTAATCTATCGAAAAGTCCATTAAAAGCAATGAATTCCATTCTGTCACATGTCTGGTTTAACAGAATGCATGATTTTAGTTTTAAAGAAGTGTTTATTGGAGTTATTGAATACGAATTCGTGATTTTGGTTATGACGGTGATAATAAGATGCACACGTTTTACACTGCTTAAACAATCTGCTTCCAGTTTCTATTTCGAATCCATTACTTTCTATATGACTTTTCTATCACCAGTTCGGGCCACTTTTTCACAGGCTCATCTTTCACATTATTATTTAGCACACATATAACATGCTGAACAGTCCACTCTGAGCTGAAAACAAGGGTGTATTCTGCGAGGCCGTATTGTGTGGTCATATTCTCGAATCACGTCGAACTTGTTCTTGATCAGGACTCTTCAAGCCTCTGGGAGCAGGACACCTTGCATGTTGTTATTCCACAGCAGAGTAGTTTAACCTGATTGTAGAAATGCCTTTCGGCCAGTCAAAATGAGGCTTATGACACTAGATAAGGAGATACCAGGTTCTGATTATGATTTGGGTTATCTGATGTCAAATCTGTTTTGTCATTGTAGACATCAAGAGTAAAATCATTCCTCTTTACAAAACCATTCATTTTGTGGACAAATGGTTAGTAATTATGACTTTTGGTGGAGCATGTTTGAAGACTTCACTAGTTGGAAACTGTTCTTAAAACGCGGTTTTCTCGGGGGGGGGGNGGGGTGTTGCTTTTTTTGTTGTTTTTTTTTAACGTTATATAAGGGTGACTCCCTGTCACCTCAAGCAACAATATCTCGGGTCAGAATAAAGCTGGCTTAAAATGTTCTCACCTGAGGAAAGGAAACACAATAGGTGGTCATAGCATAATAATAATTTCATTTGGTGAACAAAAAAATACGACCTAAGCCTCATTTTCACAGGTTCCAAAACAAAATAATGTAGTCTAACATGTCACTGTAACGAAATGCAGGTCAGTAACAAGTGCATTCAAAATAGAGATATAGGTTTAAGCTTAAAGCCCGACTGGAAATTCCAAAATTAGATTATATATACATATTTGATTTGCTGGGGGTTAATCCAAGCATGTAAAGATTTCGATGTTTGTAACAGAACAAATCCATTGATGCACTTCATAAGACATACGGGTACTTTTTCACAATATTATAGCAACAGGAAGTACGGCAAACTCAAAATCTAATCTACGGTTTGTGCTGTTTGTTTTGATATTAGAGATTTAAAGTTATCATTGTAATTTGAATTTCAAAATATGAGGAAGGTTTGCTTTTATAAACTCAACAATAAGTGTATATAGTTCTCAAAATTGTTGTCTTCTCATGATAAGAGTTTGTCGTTGTTGTTATTCTTTCTTCGGATCCTGGTATTATTGATGTGTTTGAAGCCCTCAAAATGTTCATGCTGTCTTTTCTTTGCTCCCTTAATGCCATAATTTATACTTTGTTTTCAGTGCAAGGAGATGTCAGCAAATATTTACCTGGTAAGTTGATTGCAATGTCAACTGTTCCGACGGGAAAAAAAGCCAGTACTACGTGAATAAAATAGCTAGTTGCCTTATAATAAAACTTCGATGTGAATTAAATTTGTTCGATTTGTTTCTATTTTTCAGTGGCCAAGCCTGTAGGAGATCTCATGAGTAAGTCATCATTACAACAACAACAACAACAACAACAACAACAACAACAACAACAACAACAACAACACCATTATGATTTTAAGCATCATAAATTACTGATGATATGAAAAATCAAGATCCTCTTCAGTTATATGCCCACCAACCTGAAATAGAGCATCTAATTGTTTATCGTTAAAGTTAACCATAACCATAATTTTTATCATTTTCATTAACAATGAAAATTGTATTGTTATTTGTCGTATGTCCTGTCACCAAGGTTCTGTTGATCTACACCTGAAAGCCCTCCATAAACTTTCCTCACAACTCTTAACTTCCATGTGACATTATTGCATTTACAGCATTGCATTATAATTACCCTGAAGATCTCGGGTCTTTAAACTATATGTTTGCTTGAGTACAAAAGATCTTACATTTGTAGAGCATTTATCTCACGAAATGCCGAAATGAAATTGTATGCCATCATCATTAATATTATTATTTTGCTGTCAGGATAAATGATCATATATAAGGATAATAGACTTTATTAATAATAGAAAGATGCTGAACACTGAAATTACAGTTACATGGATGAGTTTCATTAGTTCTGATGATAGGATGAGATATTTACCATGTTATATACTTAATGAGTACAAATGGAAGCTGGATTTCGAAAATCTGTAGTGAGCAAGCTGCAGGTGACCATCCCAAAGAGGAATTTCGTTGTCTAAGATATTTATGTTTTCAACAGAAATAGTTCTATCAAAATGACAAGTAATATGCAAACCAGCAGTGCAACTGGATTAACAACCGTCTTTATTTACATCATTGTCTTGTTTTCAACCATGACATCATGACAATTATTTTTTTTGCGTCAAACTTGTCCTGTTAGATGTATAGTAATGAATATGAAAGTTTGCTTCATCAATATTCCCTTGTGTTTGTGAACTATCTGTCATCTATCAGTTCTCTGCCCGCCTTTGTAGCCAGCTTCAGACAGAAAGTCGTCTAAATCAAAGCCAGAAATGAGAAATGTCATGGCGCAGTAGGACTGTAGAAAGCAATTTTTGTTTATTTTACGTTTGCTTTACATACGCTGTCTACAGTCGAAAATCCTCAACTTGCATTTGAAGTAAGCCATTTGTAAAAGAAAAAAAAAACTGTTTTTAAAGTATGGAATTAGCAACAGCCTAAATCAAGGCACCTGTTTTGAATTGTAATAATATAGACTCCATTTATACATAATGCATTTAAAGGAAAGAACGCAGACGCCCTCTTTCTCACTGCTTTGAGTTAGACCATAATTTCCATTCTTAAGTTCAGCAACTGAATTATGTAGCCCCTATCTAGCCTGTCGGTTTCTGAGGTTCTTTTGAATTTCGTCTTGTCTCTGTGTTAGTCGGAATGCATAATGAATGAAATGATAAAAATGTTTGCATACTCATCTTTCGCTCTGTCTTTGACTGTGACATGTGCTGTCAGTCAGGGTTTTGAAACACAAATGAATACATGCGACAAAAACATTTTTAATAACAATGATTAGCATATTGTGTCTGTGTTTCTCCCTACAGAAACATAATCTCAGATTTTTACAAGATTCATGAACATAATGCTAAGTAGCCTTGACTGCAACCGCAAACTGTGACATAACCTTGAGAGAAAGAGGGAGGACAACTCGATGAGTTTGACGACTCTCTGGCCTTTCCTTCAAAGTGCTCCTCTTGAGTTTTTCTAGTACCTTCTTATGGGTGAATGCCCTTCATCATTCAGCCTGCCCTATTTACATTAACAGTGGAAAATTAGGATTTTAAATAATAGTTTGTATTAACGTCAACGAAATGTTTCCGTATAGTTGCTTGTGTGCGATCATAGAACATTCAAAGGCCGGTATTGTTCTGTGATGACAGGCTGGCTGATCCATTATGCCGATTAGGAAGTTTTGCAAGTGATAACCTCAAGACCATCAAAGGTTTTGAGCAACGTTCTCTTCGTCTAAAGTAACGTTCTGTCCACACCCATTAAGTATAATAATAAACTTTATACTGATAAAAAACACAACGGTTGTTGAATAATTGATAATATTAATTTAAAAAGTGAAGGTTTTGTTGGTGGTAATGCTTACTAGTATGGAGACGAAGTTTATGCTTCAGTGCGGTCTATATGTAGAAATCAAATGACAACTTACAAATCACATGTAATCAATATGACATTTTGACACCTCTAAAGTAGTTTGATTTGGAACGTTTGAATAGAATAGAATAGAATGGAATAGAATAGAATAGAATAGAATAGAATAGAATAGAATAGAATAGAATAGAATAGAATTTCAAAGCCTGACTGACAGTATCCCATCTCAGCTTACTGCAAGAGTCCACAGGGCCGTTCCTACTGATATGCTCAATGCAGAATAGTTAGCGTGCTTTTGAATTCCAAGTTTAATGCCTTGGTTCTGAAAAGAAATGGGAGAGTAATAGAATTAGTATGACCAAATTCTTGCTCGCTTTGGGATAATATCGACAAGGTAGTCACGGCCCTGACTCTATCTTTCTTTTCCATTCCTTACGCTAATCAACATCTCCGCCTCTGTCCCCCTATAACCAACCAACTTTTCAGCGGCCAAGAACTTGGACCTGGTGTTTCTGATTCACACCTCGACCAAGGTGAACAAAGCAAAGTACAGGTATTACACAGAGTTTATGCGGGATGTGGTGCAGGGTGCGAACATTGACAATGGAAATGTTAGAGTTGGTTTGGTGGTTTACCGAAAGAGAGCGCTGGTTGCCTTTAACCTGAAGAAATACAGAACAAAAGTGGACCTTCTGGCTGCCATCAACGGTCTCCGACTGTATAGATCCAAGCAAGGCAGCGTGGCTGATGGTATGGATATGGTTAGAACCAAAGTGCTGACTGAAAAGTCTGGAGAAAGACCCCAAAACGCGCCCAATGTCGTGATTGTGTTGACGGATTCAAACTCTAATGTGGATCAGAACAAGATCAAGTCTTCCGCCCAGATGCTCAGAGATGCTGGTACCAAGATCTACGCTGTGGGCGTCGGTATAGGAGATGTTTCTCAGATGGAGGAGATCGCTTCAACGCCCAAGGACGTTTACAACCTGAGAACCTTTGTAGACCTTGCCACTGCCAGGGATGAAGTAATTAAGCAAGTGACGGCACGTAAGATGGATGCATGACATCTTTTTGTACCTTCAATTATTATAATAATAATGTTACTGATCATAGACCAAGGGTTCCCAGACTACAAGATAAGCCGACTCCGCTGTTTTCAAGTTATGCCCGCATTTATTAGCATACTTCGCCTAATCGAACACACTTTATGCTCCCGTGTATAGCGCTAAAGGAGAATGGCCTGAAATTCTCTCTCACTGGTAGTTGCGACAAGTCTGTGAGAGGAAAAACCAAGAAACCAAGTCCGATATCTTTATGGGGTATGCACACAAGAGCAGGCAGTAATTTACCAAGATACTCAATACACGCAGGGGCAGGTGAGTCATCTGGCTCTGACCATTTACTATGGTAAATGACAAGGGGTGAGCTTTGTGTATGTTAAGTTTTAACCTCCCTTTCCAGCCTGATTGGTGGTATATCAAAGAAGAAGTTTTGCTCCCTTCAAGCCACCGACAAACATCGCGACAAAATATCGATAAGGAAACCTGCCTGTAGCAAGACTCATTCCAGTACCTTTTGTACCAAAAGACTTACTCTCTACCTCGCGAACACCCACCTGAGAAGGAGTGAGGCTGTTCTTTATCAACTGACTTTGGCATAGTTTGGGAACCCTGAGTAAGGCAAAACTCACAGCCATATTAAAATATTTAGATCTCACGTCATTACACGTTAACGTTTTCTCCTCACCCATACTCGTTATAACTACTCTCTGCATGGGACAAAACACAACGCAATGCATTATAATAACATATACCTGCATATGTGTGTCAAACTTGCGCACTGACTTCATCTGGGTTATTGGCAGGTAAGTTCTCATTCTTCATCACTACACTACACTTCACTTTAACTTTGACTACATCGACTGTTGCCATTTTTGGCGTTAGACGTGCTTTGCTTCCTTTGCAGATTATATTTGAGCAGTCTTAGCTTTTACTGAGAACTCAATTGCTTGGTGTGCTTTGGCAGTTTGGCTTGGCTTTGCTAGAGCTTCCTGCGCTTTTTTAACAGCGTTACTTTTAGTTGTTTATTGTCAATAACACTACTTTAGAAAATGCCCTTTTTGGGGGGCCAGTTTTATACCCAGCTGGACCCCGACCATATGGATTTCCTTTGTCCTTGAACACTCCATATGGGTACCTAGATGGAATTTGGATAATAATTTGGTGGGATTAGAAATGTTGAAATCATTTTTACTCCCACCATCTCCCTTTGGAATCCTGGATCTTATATTTTCTTCATGGCGTGTGCATGAATGTTTTTAAGTATTAAAATTTGAGCACATCACTGTCCAGTAAACATTCAGATACCGTGTGCCCTGTTGGAACGATCTGTCACATGGTAATCACATACTTATTATTATTGTTCTGATGACGTTTAAGGTCCTGTATCCAACAATCCTATTCGGGGGTTGCGATCTCAGACTTAAACGCAGATGACATCCGTATATTAAATTTACTGCAGTGCCCCGTAAAATTTTCGCTTCAACACCACTAAAGTGATTTCACATGGGAATTAGGTATTTTCAGCTCCATCACGTGACCTAGGAAATCTTGCTGACACGTTGGTTTGTTTACATGCGTTGCTCATGTATGATTACTCGTCATTTATCAAAATATCCTAGCAATCCCTAGATCACGTGGCGTAACTGACCCGTCTGAAAATACCTCATTACTGCACATCTCCAGCAGAGGAGCACACTATATTCAGACTGCATAGATGTTATTTGTAAATGATCACATTATAATCTTCAGTATTTGCACATAATTTGATTTAGTGGCGTGCTGAAAGATACGGTCGGGAGGGATGTCCACCTCCCAGCTCTATCCAATCCCAATTTTAGTTGGTAAGGGAAGATGAAAGTATTCATTGGCGGCCATCTCTCATCGGGTATCCATTTTAGTTTCAAACTTATTGTTCTGGCCAGTTATTTATTTCTCGGAGTACTATTCTAATTCAGTCTCAACAGTTTGTTCTAATCGAATTGCCAGTTTAGTTTCAAAAAGTTGATATGGCCAGGGGCCATCAAATTGTAATGGGTTACTCACTTTGAATAGAGCCAGTTACTGTGATCGAGCGAAATTCTGATCAGTTTTAGTTCTTTTATTAGTATCAGCATTAGACGTTATCTTAGACGTAACTCTCCACACTATTTCTACCGAAAGTTACTATGTGAAGATTTCCATTTATCGTATTGAAATAGCCATCCACGCCACTGTGTCCACAGCTTAAAAAGTGTGTATGAAACATTATGCGCACAAGAGTTCAGGTAAACACAGGCATACAACATAGCTAGACACTATCATTAACCTTACTGATAGGTTTACTGTGCAAAGTCCGTATACTGGTATTAAACAAGACAGACTTTGCCATTTCAGCAAGTAAAATGTTACATACTAATAACTGCACACTTTGCAAGTGAAATGATGCATTATTTCACGAGTGCTTTAACACTTTTTACCTTAAAGCTTGATGTAGATCTAGATGAGTGATGATGCACTGATCAGATTTACAACTTTGTATTATCGGAGACTATTGTGCAAGTCTTGATAACAATCTGCGATATTATAGACTAAGCGAAGACAAGTGATAAAGACAGTCTCTAATACTCAGCAGTACTCGACTGACGTCAGCTCTTTATTCCCACAGCCTTATGTTCCCACAGCTTTGTGTTCCCAAAGCCCTATGTTCCCATATTGTTCTGAATATTGCACTATTATAAATGTATGTTTCATCGTAATGCATGACACTGAACAATACAGTTTTTTTCTAGAGTGGCTTCATGGGTCCTGTCCTACACCTTTAACCGGCGATGGTTGAGCCCACATACCATCAACCCCGCATCCATAAACAGGATTCAGTTCAATAACTTTTATAGAATAAATAGAGATCATACTTTCTATTCCAAATTAATCGTATTTTAGCCATATCCAGTTCACTTTGTCTCAAACTAATCACTAGACTGTTTCAGTACTAATAGGGTGCTTCAAGTTCCTAAACCGTGAATAAACTGCTCATGTTTATGTAATAAAGACGTTCATAGGGCTGTGGTAACATAGTGCTTAGTCTATTGAGAATTATAATAATATACATTTGCTTAATATTAATAGTCGATTACTCACAACTGTAGGTTTCAGGATGCCCAGCCCCAGTTACCTATTCCCAGCCCAGTTGGGACATGAATTTTCTAGAGTTCCTCGGTTTTCGGGTATTGTTCTAAAAATTAGATCTTTTACAGTGACTTTGCAAACTTCCTGAAAATCCCTGGATATCGGTGATGATTGATATAATTTCGGGCCCATGTTCATCCTTCTAAGTGCAGTACAATACCTTACCACCTGGTCAGATGAGGCATTGACCGTCATTGCCATATGGCAGGTTATTGAGTGCTATAAAATAATTATGTTATATGAACTGCTGCAAGGGTCTCTCTGGCAAAAGACTGCGTTTTCAGCTTTACAGAACCTCGATGTAACACGTCCACAGAAATGAGAATCACAAATATCCTCACTTCAGGCTATTGTGACAATCTTTATATCGGGATAACAGTGTTCGATCAGGTTCCAGAATGTTTACTTTTTGCAGTCCATTACACAAAATTTACCGGTGTTGATGGCTTGAATATATATCTGTGTCCACAGTGCAACAGCAAGCGGATCCTGCTGAAACCACGGCTAGTGTAGAAGGTGAGCATATTTCTTACATAAACTCTTTATATCATCAGCTTCTTCTTCTTCATCATCAACATTATCATCATACATCATTTAATACAAAGATTTTAAAAATCAAAAAGTTCCATCAAAATCAGCAATGTTGAGTAATTTTTATAAAATTACACCTTAATACCTAAAAAACTCAGATCACAAAGAACATCTTATGAAATAAAATATAATTTTTGGATCAAATGTGATCCTTCCGCAGGTTAAACTTACACTAGATCATCATTATCATCACCATCATTATCATCATTTGGAACACAGGTTAAAAAAATTAAAAATCTCTGTCCAAAGCAGCAAAGAATTAAGAAATATACTTTAATATTTAGAATTTAGAATGCACTGATATAACGATCTGAAATAATCATGAATTTTTGGATCTAAAACGTGGTCCTTAATCAGGTTAAGTAAGAAATGAAATAAATGGATAAGAAAAGACGTAGGATAAATAGATTAAGAATCCATCATCATTATCACCATCATCATCATTTAAAACTGAGAAAAATTAAAAGCTCAACCTTAATTCAGGTAATTTATTAAAAATCTAGCAAAGAATTAAGATCAAAAATGACATCCAAACGTTTCGGCTCTAAGGCCTTTATCAATAGAAATGAAACAAGAGTTAAAACTTTCACAATAAAAGCAACCACATTAAGAAGAAAAAGAAAAGACAAGCATGGAAGAGTGAGTTAAAAGTCAGTTATGATCGATTATGTGAGACAGTCTTAAAATAGCTGGTAAAGACGATAAGAATTGAACCTGGATCACAGGTATTTGCTGACGTCACCATCATCATCATCATCATCATTTGTTTCACACAAAATAAAGTATAATAGTGTCTACCAGTGTCCTACTATACAATTTTATTTAAATTACAAAAAGAAGCACACAATAAGAAAATGTCAAATTTTCGGAATTGAAAATTCCTTCATCAGGAATAATAATAATAATGATAAGGAAGAAGAAGACATAGGAAGAGATTTAAGACTTTATAGGGGTGCTAATTTAAAAGGGTACGATATGAGTTCACTAAAGAAAACAGAGAGAGAGAGGTGAGGGGAGTTCAGATAGAACGAGAACAAAGGCGTCACCCAGGTTTTGAGGAGGTAGGAAACAGACAGAGGTAAGGGAATGGTTAAGAGGAGCTATGGAATACAGAAATTATCGCTACAGAGTGGTAAAGATGGTTTGAAGAAGGAAAAACAAAAAGAAAAGAAGAATAAATATATATCCACCCGTGCATCATCATCATCATCATCATCATCATCATCATCATGAAGGTAGAGGTCGTTATCAGCAACATTAGTCTATGCCAATAAGAAAACTCTTGCTATATTGTCGACCATTGTCTCTCTGTGCAGAAACAAGGGGCAGACTTGACAATACGCTCAATTCGCAGGTCTCGAAGTTAAAAAAACGCAACAAAAACAGCACACAGCAGATTAATATGAAGAAAAGACTTCTATTTACCCCCTAAGCAAATTGTTAAATAGTGCCATAAAGTGTTTCTTATACAGCTCATCTACAATGTAATAATTATTGTATGTTGACGTGTCCTGTCGATAATGATTGATTAATGTTAATTGTATGTAGCCAGCAACCGAAGTTAGCAAAGAAATGTGCGAA
>JAWQUT010000302.1:533317-555566 GCA_033807755.1 Ellobium chinense | reverse complement strand
CACACACACACACACACACACACACACACACACACACACACACACACATACACACACATGCACACACATACACACACACACACACACACACACACACACACATAAACTAAAACATGGCCTATTTACGGTCAGCCGGCGGAAAAATCTCTGGCAACTCCGGTGTTTTCGCCACTTTCTAACCAATAAAAATGCCACCTTTCAGGTCTGTTGCAATCAGTGGTGAGCCTATAGGACGACCGGTAGATTAAGCTACAATATCTATCTCCTGCATGCTTTTCAAAGGACTGCCCACAACAAGACCGAAAAAAAGTCATTTGAGAGCTCCATATCATTGTGTTAACAAAGCGTGATGCCCAACGGTCGAGCTATAATGTAGATAAGCACGGCAGACAAAGACAGACTTTTGTCATAATGATATACTTTTTTCCCTTGTATATTCTCTGTATAATGGACAGAAATAGGTCAGAGGCCCATCCCATGTCTAGCCTTACAAATGATAATAAAAAAAAACTCTCATTTGACATGGACATTATAATAATTTGAGTTTCTGCCACCCTTCTAGTCATTGTACTCGGGTCTGCAAATGAAATTCACATGATGAAACGCGCAAGAAAAAGAAAATAAATGTAGGATTAGCAGCCGCCATACTGTTCTTCATAGACTTACAGTTGACTTACATGCACGAGATGGGCTGTTCCTTCTCATGTTTGAGATTACTAGTCAAAGCACCCGCAAATTTTGCAGGGTTATTGTGTGAAGCAAACGATCAAACTGCTACTGCAGCATTTACACTGCTTATCTTTTATTATTTATTATGCTCAAGCACGTTCTTGTATGAAAACATATCGGTTAAACTTAGCAAATATATAACATGCCAAACGACTGCTATTGGCGCCAGCCTCCTTTAAAAACCCGCCATATTCGAGGAATTTGGCCTCAAGACGCTAAGTTGCAGACATCACAAATAGGCTACGCAAAAAGAAGTGACGTCATGCGCATATGGGTGTCAGAGTTTAAAAAAAAATGAAGCCGGTCACTCGGATGTGGAAAAATCCATTTTGTATAAATTCGGGGGCAGATGATGAACCATTACTGATAAAAAAAGGATCATCTGCACAGAATTTGTGACTTACACAGCAAATTTGAGCAAAATTGGTTGAGAAATAAATTCACACGTCTGTGTACAAAGAACAGCTTATTTTTTTTTTATAGTATGATGATTGTTTAGGTAATCTTTATCTAGATGCCCATTTGTTTTGTTGCAGTTCAATCTCTCCAAATATACCACCCGAGCCCAGATTGTCGAGCAACTGAACGCCATAGACAGGAAAGACAGGGCTAAAAGATCTGACGGAGCAGCTGCGTTGAATGAGGTACTGACTCCAATAAGTCTTCCTCTGTCGTAATGGTGGTAGTCATGGTGGTGATGGTGTGTGGTGGTGGTAGAAATGTTAAAGATAGGGTGAGGGTGTGTGGTGGTGGTAGAGATGCTATTGATAGTATTAGTGGTCCTAGAAATTATAGATGCGGTGGTGGCCGTAGTGATAGAAATAATTGTTATCACTACCGTAAGAATCACAGCAATGATTATAAATTTTAATACATGCATGATATAATGGAAATAGTGAACTGATCTAGACTAGTAGCTGTTGTAGCAGCAGCAGTAGTAGAGTAGTGCTAGACAGAATTGAGTTCTATGAACGCAGTTGGTGAACTTGTTCAGTTCAAATGAACTTGGTCTGAGCTTAAAAGCTATTTTGGACGAATTAATCTAGATCTGAACTGTAGCTATTTTGGGCGCTTGATCTGAACTTTACTTTTCTACCTAAATCTCAGTTCAATTTACATCCACCTTGAAAATCAGAACCGAATGACAATTTAAAAAGCAAGAGGCAAAAAGCAAAAGCACCTGATCTGATCTGAAACCACTAGGGCTTCTTTTCCTTTGTGAACTGAACTTGATCTGTGTTTTGGTGAACTCCCCGAACCCTGAGTAACAGAGTGGACGTAGCAATTGCAGTGGTAGAAACGATAAATGCTGTGGTTATAAGAACAGCACTGATAGTAATAACCATAGTGGTGAAGTAAATATAGAAGTAACTATTGCTGTGTATTAATTATTGTAGTGACTGCAGTGGCCACTATTCTGCAGTAGCTAAGGAGTCAGACGCCTCTAAAGACCCATAGGCCCCTGTCATTTTCCGTCTTAGAGAGGCTGTGGGGCATGTATCAGGACAACTGATGTAGTAGTACCAATAGAAACTATTGTACATGTACAAAAAAAAGTTACTGTAATGAAGATGTAAGAATGGGTAGTAATAAGTAGAGAAACAAGTCTAAATATCACAATTCTCATTTTTTTTTCCTGACATTGTGGCCCACAGATGTAATTCCCAAATATACTGTTTGATATGCCATTCTGCCCCAAAACCAGCGAATTGTAATAGAAGTCAACAACGATGTATATATTTAAATCTCTCTATTCTTCACATTCCCCAAGGTTCGGACGAGAATCTTCAGTCGGAGAGGTGGAGATCGGCTCAATGTCCCCAACGCTATCATTCTCATCACTGATGCCAAGACAACGGACAACGCCAGGGCCTTCCAGGTGGAGGCACAGACTTTAAAAGACGAAGGCGTTAAGGTAAATCTGCTATGTTTTTGTTGTTGGTTGGTAGAAGCGGAGGTGGTGATGCAGTGGTGAGGGTAGCAGTGTTAATTTTAGTGGTAGTAATGATAGTCATGTTAATTATAGTCATAGTAGTGCTTTAGGTGCTGGTGATAACGACGGTTAACATTGCTAATTATGGTGGTGATAGTGGGTTACGTGGTGATGATGATAGTGATGGTGGGAGTAATGATATCAGTGCTAACTATTTTGGTGGTAGCGGTTTAGATGATGGCAGTGGTGCCAGTTACATTGGTAATGGTGGGTTCAAGGTACATATTCATAGTGATGCTAGTTATAATGGCGATAGAGGAAGATGTCGGAATGATAACAGAGGTTCTAGTATGGAGGTTTCAGTGATGGTGCTGATAATGGTCTTTATGGTAGTAGTAGAAGTCGTCTTGTTATGGTATTATAGTGGTAATAGTGGTGCCAGTTGTTGTAGGAGAATAGTGATAATGGTGGACAGTGGTGGTAGAAGTGGTGGAGGTGCTGGAAGTCATCATTAACATCAGAATGTCTGTTAAGGAAAAATGGGTCTGCCTGATAAACTACAAAAAGAAACAGGGGACGCTACGCACATGTCTAGCAAAACAGCTTCACCAGTGTAATACTGCAGTAGAAATGTGTTTACCCAGACAGTCTACCAGGCATCCGGATACCTCAACGAACAGCCTTGACCTCATGTCTCACTGGCTATACTTTTTCAGAAGTGAGACGAGCACAAACATACTGAGTTATAGATTTCATACAGCTAATTGATTATTAACGAAATAATGTGGTATTAATACATGGTGATTAATTTATGTGTCACAATATAAAAGGTCAAAATGCCGCTAAATTGGGTGAACACAGGTTTTATCCCGCTTAAACTGACGCAGTCTTTATTCACCCTGTGTAACTTCCACATTTCCACATTTCCACAGATCGTCACAGTCGGAGTGGAGTCTGCTGATGCCAACGAGTTGAGATCCGTCGCTAGTGAACCGGCAGGCGAAAACGCCATCTTTGTCAGGTCTTATGACGGCTTGATCACCCCGCAAACAGTCGAGCCCATAAGGGATGCTGTTCGAGCACGTAAGTCTCATCGTCTTTGTCTTCTCTTCGTTATGACAATACATACCAGCAACGACAAGTTAATGTTACTGTGCCTCCAAAGTGGCCTAATTCTGACTTAAACCAAAATAGAATGAAGAGTTGTTTAGAAATCAAGATCCATGTTGACATGTTGCATAAAAAAAAAATATAATGCATCACATTTAAAAATTGCGGTTGCAAAGATGCACGCCTACCATTTTTTACTTTGCCACAGAAACATGTTCTCCCGTTTTCTCAAAACTCTACAAATGATTTAGACCATTATGGAAGCGGATGGACGAAACGCAGATTTCACAGGGGAATTCGTTCTACATATCAAAAAAAAAAAATTAAATATAATTTCACAGAGGTATTCGTCCTAAGTATCAATACAGAAATGTACTCTTCTCTCAAATACAAAATATGACTTGAAATATGCAAAGAGGAGCTTATATCTACATGTAAATAATTTCAGTCAAAAGGCCAAAGTAAATTCCAAATACCCATTATTGGAAGTATGAGTTCGCACTTTTTAAAATCAATCTTTTCATTAAGAAAATGGCTCTGATAGTGTGAGAAAAATGCGGACGGTGCATCTTCATGGAGATAGACTAATTCATAAATTAATGATTTTCTTTTCTAAACAGTTCAAGATGCGCCACCAGCACCAGTAGCAACCACTCGACCGCCCACAGGTCTACATTTTGTCTTAGCTTCCAATCCTTAGCGTTTCAATATTTTAGAATTTGCATGATGACTGTATGTTGTTGCATCCTCGTACCTGTGACCTGTGACAATTGTTGATGGCCTGTTTGGTAGGTTGTTTGTCCTTAGAAAGGGGCTTATAATAGGACTAGATCTATAGGGATGTTATTTGTTGCAAGGTAGCGCCTATGAGAGTTCCAATGAAAGAAGATTGCACACAGCACTTATAAAGGGGCTGGCGCACAATATTTATGCATTGCACGTCACACACTTTTTATATCACTGTCTTTCGCCGGATTCTTTGAGTTCCTTGAAAACGTTATGGAATCTCTAATCTATTTCGTTTGTTTCGTATCTCTCTACGTGTATACTGTTACAAATTTGCCCGAGAACCATGTTGCCTGTTGAAAGCACATTACAAAAATTGAGTCGACAAATGAAAGTTGCGCACCATGAAGTTTTACAGCATCTTTCCAGCATTAAAATTTAGATTTATGTATTGGAAATGTTTTCTCATGACACACCCCGATCATTATGACAACAGAAATGGCATCCTGTATTAATGTAAAGCCGTATTCTTTGCAACGATAAATACGCTGTTCTCAGCTGTGGGACCACGATGTGTGTCTCTAGAATTGTAAAAAGTTCCGAAAGACCAGGGCTGTGTGTCTCAGATTTTCTTTGACGTTATTTTGAGTATAACTTGATGTCATTTTAAGTATGACTTGATGTCATTTTGAGTATGGCTTGACGTCATTTTGAGTATGACTTGACGTCATTTTGAATATGAAGGAGCTGTCCCTCGGACAACGGACTCCGCTCACTGGCTCAGAATGACATCAATTCATATTCGAAGAAGACCCAAGGAACTGCAGTTTCGATGGTTTCCGTAGGCTATATTTCCATGCACCAAAAGGCCCTAGATTTTAAAATTTTGCGAACACAAATGTTTGAAGATGGCAAATTCTCATCTTACTATTATAAATAGATGCCAGCTATAAACTTTATGGGCTCATTTTAATATGTTTTGCCTTTCCGCCATATACAGTATTATTATCACCCTTGAGTTTGTCGAAGGGACGAAATCCTGATAAATATCCCGCATTTTATTTCCTGTGTTACTCCCCTTTAAAGACAAGTTTTTTTTTTCTCTAACAACAGCCCTATGAAAGGTAATGTTAAAAATAATAAAAATTAAGGGGCAAACAACGCAAACTTATTTTTTTTTCATGTTTTGTTTTCCATGTTGAGATGCCCGTCAAAAACGTTCACTCTAACAACAACAACAATAATAACAACAACAACAACGACAAACACGAACTGGACATTAACCCTTTTGAATCTTTTTGTTAAGTATATTCTGTTTGCATGCTCAGTTTTTGTTCCAACTATACTGGATACATGGAAATTCAATAGTAAAGTTTTCTCAATGTTGTTTTATGTGACGTTTGCGATCAACTTGTGGCCTTTTTCTTCGTTCTGTTACGAGTCATTTTCACCTAAATCTAGCATGTGCTTCGACTGTTAGTATGTTAATATCCTGCCATTCACTATGGATTTCTTTCTCTGTGTAGAACAGCTTAGCATGAATAGTTACCCTGATACGCATTGACATTTGTCAATACTGTCTTATGCTTGAAAAACAAGCGATATGATGTTGTTTTTTTTTTGTACCCACGCTTATATTTCATGTTACCCCTTTCCTCACCTATTTCCCCAGTAGAGTGCACTTGCGTCATTCCGTGACACGGAAGATTCAGCCGCCACCAAGCACCAGACAGAATAGTTTAGTACTTTTCTTTGCGTTGATGCGCCTCCTTTACACGAACACGCTTATAGAGGCACCCTGTTGTTAATAATAAATACTCTTTTATTTCAGCCCCGAAGCACCCTTTAGCAGCAACACCTATATTCGCACTTTGCACTGGATATGAGGCGTCTTCCTTTCATGCAGCAGATATCGTCTCTGACGTAACACTGAATTCTCATAAAATGCCTTGACAGCTCTTTCTTTCTTACACAGCACATGTGGTCAGGAGTAGAAGTGGGCATCTCTGTGTAATGTTGTCTTGCCTGAACAACCTTGTGACTCTTGTAGAGGAATGAAGAAATGTTTAGATGCGTTCTGTTGTTGACTATTTTTGTGTGTGTAATGACAGGCAGTATTTTGTAGATCCCCTCGCAGATCCATCCTTTTGATGAGTGGCTTAAAACGCATTTTATCCCCGCAATAGCTTGATACCTACAACTACAAGCATTTGGATGGATATGTCACTGGGCATACAATGTGTCTCCGGACAACATAATATAGTCAACTCCACTTTACCACAACTCCGGGGGAGCAAGGGGAAAAAAAGATGCGAAATAAAAGAGTTGTGATTATCAAGTCATTGTTATACCAAGTTAGAGAACTGTGTTCTGCGAAATACGTTGTTCAGTTTGCAATTATCCAGATCCCGACTATGCGGGATTGACTGTACAGTTACAGAATAACTAGCAAGGACACCCGTGCTATGATTTTGACATCCTGCTCTATGGATGGGACCTCGTCTAGTAACTAAAAGTAAATAAACTCCTTGCATTATCTATGTGGTTCACGGGTTTTCCCGTTGATACGCTGCTCGACAGCTTCACACCACATGGCTTCACCAATGAAGGTGAATTCGAAATTTTTAATCGTATCCAGTAAAAATGGCGAAATTCGGAGAAGCGGCACAAACTCGCTCATACATTATCAATGGAATCTTGCACCTTCGGTAAGCTGACACTGATACTAAACCTCCTCTAGCACTAGACATTCACGTTAGTGATTCTAACCTCCTCTAGCACTAGACATTCAGGTTGGTGATTCTAACCAAATTTTCCATATCTCCTATGGTATTTTAATTTATTTCATATACATATATTATTACTTTCGAACATAGCGTGCCACGCCCCAAACCCACCCCTCTGACAGATTCTTTTGTTATAAGGTTGTACATCCTATGTGATGCTATACTCAAGTATGGGGGCGGGTGCACAAAGATTAAGAAAAAAAACACTTTTATAAACAGAGCATACAGACTTTGTTATTTGTTCCTAGGTAAAACGTGGTGTACCCGAAGTACCCGATGACAAACACAGAAAAGGACGAGCGAGTGTTTCCAACATACAAAAAAAAACAACAAAACAACATTAACAAGTCAGAAAAATGTAGTTTCATGGCAACGTCACAAACCGGGACACAATGATGCCCAGTGCCAGTCCCAACCTAGTACCAGTCTACCCCTTGACTGGCTCCTAGCAAGATACCATGCATGACAATATGTGTAATGTTTGTGTGTAGTAGTAAGGTTGAAGATTTGTGAGTCTGTGATGCCACTGAGGGTATCGATGCAATTTTTAAAAGTCTAACAGTCTCTTACTCAAACATCGGAATTCCATTTTTACTTGCATAATTTTGACAGTCAGCTTATTTAAATCAAGAACTTTTTCTTGTCGTGTGAGAACGACATAATCTGTCGTGTTATAACGACATCTTATAACATCTTCGTCTCGAAGTCTCAATATAGCATCAGTGATATCTCCATCTTGGATGATACAGAAGGACACTTCACCGTTCATTAAATGATATTTTCACAGCCATGTCTGTAGTTCTTTCAGCAATTCATTTTATTATCTGCATGATTTGTATTCTTATTTCCACAAAGACGTTAAAATTGATTATGATTACATGATGTAAAATGGTTTATGTATACTGATTATGGACTATTTTGTCTACTCTATTTAAATTGTTTGCCTAAATTCTTTTACCTGTAGGCTACGTAAGGATTTTTGTTTTCAATTCACGATGTACTTTAATATTTACAACAAGGGTGATAACATTGATCGAAAAACCTACCTCAATGTTAACAACCGTAACAATCAATTTATTGAATCTAACATTTTTTGTTATTATGTTCACTAATAACAACATGTCTTTAACAATATTGCTGCTTAAATTCAAAGAGGGTGTGCTTAGCGCAGACGCCTCGTTCCCCTTCTTCCCCTTCCCTCCTCCCCCTCCCACCTCCCTCCTGTGGAAAAAGGTGGAAGAACTATAACTCAGTTTGACAACTTCGGCGTAGATGTTTGTAAACAAAACAGCTAGCAGATTCATCAAGATACAGTACACCTACCGCATGTTTTATGTACTAATTACTAACAATGTTGGTGGCAAATATCCCTTTCAGAGCCTGCAGGCCCTACACGCCCTGCATCAATTGACCTCAGAGGTAAGTCAGCATTTTATTGGGTAAATCGTTTGGTTACTTTTTTTATTGATTTTGTTTTCCCTGTGTTAAAATTTTTGATGCGTTACACTGGTAGCGCAACTTTTCCTTCTGGGTTATGTAGAAAACGCCTTAATATATTTGAAACAACGGCAGTGTATCTAATGTTCATACACATACGTGCATATATGCTTTCTTCTTCATATACATCTAGTAGGTCCTCTTCTTTCATTTGGCTTTTATGATTTATTTATTTACTATTTTTTATTTAAAATATAAAATGTACTTTGCATTCTTTTCATCTTTTCTTTTTTTAGTTTTCCTCTTCTCCTTTCTGTTTGCCCTTACTTTTATCTTTTGTTTGATCTTACACATTTATTTTCACTTCTTTCTATCTATCTTATGTCGTCTTAAAAATATTTTTTTGCTAATCCTGTTATATTATCATTTCCTCATACATTTTTTTCTTTCTTTCTCTCTCTCTCTCTCTTTCTTTCTTTCTTTCTTTTTTCCGGCTAATATTACACCTAAGTCGTGCCTATTCTCAGGTGCTGAAAACGTTGATGTGATATTCGGCATCCACTTTAACCCCAGGAGAAGTCGTGAAGACTTTGACAACCTGCTGGCTTATCTCCGGTCCATCGTGGCCACTTCTGATGTGGACGGCGGAAAAGTCCGGTTTGGCTTGTACATAGACCAACGGATTATACCTTTCGATCTCCGCAGGTAAGCTTGAGTTGGCTTATACATAGACCACGAGAGTATATTATGTTCCTATCTTCTCTGGTAAAGTTGTGTTGGTTTATACACAGACCACCGGCATATCATACCTTTCGATCTCTACCGGTAAGTTTGTGTCGATTTATACACAGATCAAGAGATTAATACCTTTCTTTCTCGGTCAGCAGATAACAAGGGATTTTACCATTCTGATTTGGCTAGGAGATGTGGGTAAAATTATACAGGAATCAGGAATTATACCTTTCTGTCTTTGCTAGAAGATGAGTATAAGCTTATACATTGACCAAGAGATTATAAATTTCTACCTCGGCCAGCTGATACATGTAAGGCTTATACACAGACCAAGGGATTGTACTTTTTTTGTGCTGGCCAGTTAATATGTGGAAATTTATGCTTACACCAAGGGTTTATATACAATACCTTTCTATCTCGACCACTGGCAGTTTATACCATTCTGATTCGGCCAGTAGGTTTGTGTTGGCTTATACATATAAATCAGCAGATTATACCTTTCATCCCGTCCGGTAAGTTTGTACTGACCTACACATAAACCAGCGAATTATTATACCTTTCGATCTCGGGTAGTAAGTTTATGTTACTCACAAAGTATTGTACCTTTTCATCTCAGTCAGTACGCTTTATATTGGCTTATAATTAGATCAAAGATTATTCCGACTACCTTAGCCAGAACGGCTGTGTAAAGTCATTTCTCTCATTCATATATTTGATTGGCTTTCTCTAAGTCTTTGCTTAAGCACGTTTGATATGAAGAAAAATAACTTTAGGGAAATGAAGTAATGTTCTTTACACATGATGACAAGATAAATAAATGTTGAAAAACCAAAAAAAAAACTATTTAAAAAATCCAACATTCAAGCTCATTTTAAATAAGTATCCAAAGAGAAGAATCTCCATACATTATTTCCTCATTTTTCGCTCACGAAAAACATAAACATCATATACATATATACGATTTATTCAGTGTTTGGGACCTTTCTCAGCATTGTCCTGGTTTTTTTTTTATGTCTGGCACATCTTGGGAAATGTTATGAAAGACAGAATAAGTCACCAAACCGACAAATTTATTGGCAAAAGACTATAAAATGTTACTGTTTGAGCGAAAGAAGTAAACTACCTATCTGAAATCTGACTTTCAGCAACAGTCCGTGGTAATCGTTAGCAGAGAGATGGACGTTGCTTGCTAGCAAACAATTCCAAGATGAACCCGTATTATTTCGGTTTAACCAAGCTCTTCTAATCTTTGGCGTGATTGCAAACTCAGCTGACTTGCCGTTGGTCTTTTACCGAGCAAAATTATTACACTAGAAAAAAATGGGAGTCTGCCTGATGGTCTAGAGGATTTTTAATGAAGCTAGACCATTAGTGTGTGTTGCTAAGAGTGGCCTAAGATGTCATCATTATAGACGATTAACACACCGTCGGACGCAGTGATTAGAAGCGTGTTTTTGCGTCATGCCTACAATATATTTATTGCCTACTACATAACACAAAGCGATTGTATAATAGGCAACAGTAATTCGTAAAAATAGCTTTGCATAATATTACAGTATTACAATGCAGACCCTTTTACACTGTATACAAGAACTCATGTCTATACTCACACTTTAGAAGGTGGCGATTTTAAAGTAATATTATGACCTTTTAAAATGCTTTCTTGTAACAGAGGGAGGGAAATGAAACAGTGTAGTTTACAGCACTTTAATCTGCCTTAAAGTTTGCGCGGTTTATAAACAAAACTTTTTAACGATTGCTAGGAAATAACATAGTCATGGATTTAAAGACTGTAGGAGACCATATTTTAGGCAAACCGACGAATGAGTTTCATTCCTCCTTCCGTTTGAAGTACCCCAATTGGGGCTATACGTGGTTCATGAAACTGGCACGTGCATGCCCTGCTATATCATAAGTGAAATGAATCTTTCATCTTTTATGTTTGCTGTGCAGATTTTTCCTGTAGCTAGTGACTGTGGTTCTGCTTTCAGATACCTCACCAACGATGAAATAGACACTGCCTTGAGTCGAATCACCATTAACAATGCTAGAGTGCCTAGATTTGACCTCGCTGGCACAATGAGGGATATCATCGGTCGGATGTTTTCATCACGAGCCGGGGACAGAGATGATGCCCCCAATTCCCTCGTCATTATCACCGATACCAGTTCAGGACAAGAGAGAGATGCAGTAAGTTTGTCGTCTAGTTCCTGATTTACTGTTTAGTAAATGCTTTGGGTCGGGCAAACTGGCTGAATCATGTAATATCATCTAGTTTTATTAATGATTGAATGATTCAGTTACGCTGAGTCGCGAATATTGTCTTTATAAAGCTGAAATTCCCCATCGTTCTGAATATCGCTACTTTTGATTCGTAGCAATTTCAATTCAATATTGGAGATGCTGAAAATGTCGCAAGTATTAAAAGTATCGAAATTAATTTCCATGGTCTTCCGATCCTAAGTACAAAACTAGGTCCCGATCTGCTCATTCCAAAGTCAAGCAGTGTAAAAAAGCAGTGCATTCGAATCCCCTGTCCCAAACTAGCTACCTTCTCACCAGTGGAAAGTCTATCGGTGTCAACAAAACCTACCGAATGTATCGAACGCATAGGCAGCATTGAAAAGCTTACCCGATACTAAGAATCAGTATAGAAAAAAAACCTCGATGCTATCGATACTTACAAATTACAGGCTAAGTTTCTCGAGACATCGTACTGATAAAGTCATTTTGGGAGGAAGATAATGTGAAAGAAAACCATCATAGCAGGACCTTGAAACTCAATCTCCCTGTGGGCAGTTCGACAACCACTTAGATCTTTGTAGGTCGTTGTAGTTCTTTGGTTGAGTTCTTGATTTTTTTTTTACATTGTGTATTTAATTTCAGTCCACGAGTTTAAATACTTCACAAACTCCATGTGATTGAACAGCCGCCTAGAATTCGACGTCATGGAGTCGTCCTGGTGTATGACCATGGTCAATCTGTGAAAATTAACGCTATTTTAAGTACTGTGACATTTCGCCTCTTTTGTGGACAGATTGCACGAGAGGTAGAAAGAGCTGCTCAGGCAAACATCGGCATCTACACTTTGGGCATTGGTCTGAGTGACAAGGGCGAGATGGAAAGCGTCGCTTCGTCCCCCAGCAATATCTTTGCCTTCGCCGACTACGGCGACCTGCGGCGTAATGGTGGTGCACTCAGAATGCAGATCGGGGCCTGTAAGTACATGTATTGTGCAAGAGACTCGATTATTTTCCTCTAGTTCTTTGGCAAATAACATTTTCAGTACATGTACTCAACATACAGTATCTCAACTGCAGTATTAAAGAAAGGTTCACAAAGTTCCAATTTTCGTTTGTGTTTCAATTGGAACAATAACTAACGCACCATTATACGCACAGGAGCGCTATCTTCCATGCCAAATCCAAAGAGACCTGCAAAGAAACTGCACACCAAAGGGCTCGAATATTAAGCAAATCGAAAGGAACGAAAACTGGAACCGTGTGATCTTAGAAATTGAAACAAATGATAACATAATGTAAAAGGGCGTGTAAGATTTTTCAAAACGGCATTTTAGCAGTATACATTAAATAGAAACCACAAATATAAGATTCAGTAAAATGTCATTATATGAATTTTTGGGTCATTTGTGACCCCTCTTCAGGCTTAAGATATATTGCAGTAAAGACGCAAAAGGTGACATAGAGTTGGTGGGCTTAAAATCGTTTCTTAAAATCCGTTCATAATCATCATCATCATCACCACCACTATCATTGTGGGCTTGTCTGATTATGTGGATACTCTCTAATGGCCTTCGCGTTCAGTATAATGATACATGCTTCTCACCAGCGAAAATATATCAAGGTTTTATTCGTCTCTTTCACCAGTGAACACGAGACGAGAGGGGCCCCGAATTGAACGTAAGCCAAACTATGACTTGCCTTACCATTTTGTACAAACCTTACAAAATGTAGGCGAGATCCTTAGACTGATCCAAAACCAGACTCTGTGTGTGTGTTTGTCTGTTGATTAATGTATGTGCTTTTACTGTTGTCGTTAGCCACTGGTTTATCCTTAGCTGCACAATGGTAGGCTACTGTTTTTAAGCTGGTGTTTAAGGATTTTGTCGGTGCATCTATTTTGAAGAACAGCTTCGTTACCATTCCCCAGTTCACAATGTGTTTTCCTTTTCAGCTTCAACTTTACGTTTTTCCCTTGCGACACTTTTAATTTATGATTATTGCAAGCTTGTGATTATTATAGTTACGTCCACTGCACTTGCTTGTATACATGCTGCGTTAGGCTCTGCACTATACATTGCGGTGTCTTCCTACGTAGCCATGCCAACAGTGTGCTTCTGTTTAGTATTGTATGGGAATTGATGTCAAAGTTCCTTTGAACAAACCAATGAAATGAACTGATAACTGGATTTACGTTTTCCTTTTCACATTTTTTCCTCCTAACATGTACTGTAGTTCGGAACGCGATCAGAAGTGTAAAGAGTACTAAAAATATTAAACGGTATATTTTATTACGTATTTACTGCTCTGTGCTGCACATGCATTCTTGAAGACACTTAGCAGTCTGTGACATTTGTAACTGGGGAGCTTAAAAGAACGACATTGCCTGCATCAACTGTGAGTATTTTAGTGACCTTTTCTTCTTTTCAGCAACTAGGTGATATCATTATTTGAACTAACCTACTTTTATGAATTAACGATTTGTGTGTACAGTGTTTGTTCTCTTTCGCAAACCAATCTTTTTGGCAGGTAAAATACGATCTATTCGCTCTCTCAGCGATAGCCCACAACAAGGAGAGCTTCAGCTTGATACATCTGTGGGTTAGTATACAAAGCCTGATCGTAAATAATGGCAATGACAGTCTTTGTAAAGCAGACATAACAATGTAATGCATTAATAATACGAAGTCTTAAACCACATCATTTCACTTTTGATTTTTTTCCTGTGAATTCTCACTCAATCTCGTATCACTCTAACGACTCGATCTAATTCCAGGATTCTTAAAGCTGCAGCATCCGATCATTTCCATGCGGAGGGTAAACCTCGCCTAAAATTGACCGTGGACACTGCCTCTAATTAGATAGATTTGATTTCATATTTCAAATACTAAACGAATTAATACTAATGTAGAAGAATAGTGAACTCGCGATCTGCATTGTCTCTAAACAGTATGAAATACTTTACTCGTTGAATTCGGAAACATAAAGATCCGATGTGAAGCGTGCCTAAGTGTTCAAACTGTGAAGTGACCCATCACACCTCTCCCCTACTTTGATAATATCCCGGATGGAGCTGTAAAATGTAAGGGAAGAATGAGAGAATTTCTGTTTTCATGTTCGGTGATCTTACGGAACGTTATGGAAATGCCATATGTGCATGCCTATCTCTGCTATTATTTCTGAAATTAAATACAAAGCTATAATAAGATTTCTGAAATTGAAAACTAAAGCTATAGTAAGATTTCTGAAATTCAAAACCAAAGCTTAAAATAAGATGTCTGTAGTTCAAAACCAAAGCTATAGTAAGATTTCTGAAATTGAAAACCAAAGCTATAGTAAGATTTCTGAAATTCAAAACCAAAGCTATAAGTAGATTAAAAATCAAAATGCATATTGCTAAGGTAAAAACTTATTGTCTGCAAAAACCTTGACAGTATCGCAATTTCTTATAGACATTCACTCTTTTGTTGACCTTCATGCTTGTTCTATAAAAGACGATGTAATATCACAGTAAAACTTCTGCAAAATTTCGAAGAGGCCCAAAGCTAATTTCCTGTCATTTTTAACCTTATTAAGAATACTATTTTGGCTAATCCATTATTTCTTCCCATATATGTATGTATATAATATTTCTGTGTTATATTAGAAAAGATCATAAACCTGGAAGTAGGAGACGTGTGCCAATCAATTAAAGCGAATGTTTAATCTTGGTGCAGTCAATCAGATCTCGTTTTGATTTTGTTAGTCTTTCGCCCCGGAATTAAAATGTCAGATGGCATCAGTCAATCGAATTTTTCGACATTCAGAGGTGCCACTTTAAACGGCTCGATGAAATAGCCTCCTACTTCCTAGTTTACACAGTGTATGCATTCTGTCCTAGTCAACAACTCACTGACAAGCTGATGAAACTGCACATATAAGTCTGTTTTTCAGCACTATGATATGACATTTTGGCAGTTGCACGAGCAGCTGTTAACTGGATTTACTGTTAACTACCATGCCATCATGCCTTTAACTTGTGCTGTTGCAAGAATGCGAATGTTTCATTTCAGAACTGAGAATCCAGCACTCTCTCCTTCTAATGACTTAGTTAATTTCATCTTGGTTTTTTTTCTACATTTATTATTTCAGATTTCATGTGTTTTTATGGCAATGCATCATGTGTCTCTGATGATTCATTTTCAGGAAACTTTCATTCATACCATTGCATGAAGTTCAAATATTATCTTTAATGCTCATGCAGCCATGAACTAATCATTTTCTTTTCACTTTCAGGCACCGTTGTCATTTATCTCAATGTCCCTCATTTTCCACTCCTTCACCTCTTACTATTTTTTTTTATGACCTGAGATGTAAAGACTATAGTTTATGTCAAGGTATTGGGGTAACGTCGAACTTCCTATACTAACCAATCCACCGACTGAAGGCCGAACAAAATTAACAAGAGTAACAAGGCCAAAAAGGCTGGACTTCCATCTAACTAAGGTGATTTCCTGTACATGTGGCATGACAGGCATGTATAAGACCAGCACGATTCATTTGTTCTGTTTTATTTGTGTTGTTGTTTGTTTACTTATTGCCAACGCATGCCTGCAAAGATACTTTATTTTATTCGTTGTGAAATGTTGAGTAAGTGCATACTTGATTTAAGATTTTTTAAATAGTAGATATGTCGATGGTATAAGATGTGCAATATGAAAGCACGGTTTTATAATTAGTCTAATTCCAATAGGGAGGAAGTTGTTTAGAGTTCTTATCAAGCACTTGCATAAATTTCTAATTGGAAGTGAGCAGCATGTAGTGAATGTAGAGAACGCTCATACATGCATCATTTAATTATGAATCTGCTTTGGAAGTTAGTTGCCCATGCACTTGTTTAGGTTTTCAAATAGAGATTAATGAGAATTCATGATTTACAATCAATGCAATGCACGTGAACTGTATGCGTGTACTGTTCTCCAGAGTGTAGAAAAAAGCCAATATGTTTGATGCAGTGGATATGCTCTGCAGGCTAGTGTGTGTTGGCAAATTTCAATGTGATGATGTCTGAAAGATGATATGAAGTCTGAAAGGTGTAGGGAATGAATAGAACTTCAGTGCTGTATATGTCCAAGTCTTGTAGGTTAGTTCTGATATTGGTTGCTTGTGTGCCATGATATAAGATTGGGAGGTCGTCCATAAATCATGTACACCCAGAAGCGGACCTGAGCGTATAGAATTCATGGACGACCCCTTGTGTACGGAGTGGAGTGATTTTCTGAGCATTGCATACAAAGTATGTAGCATGTAGTTGAAAAATAAGGTGTAGACTAAAAACTAAAGCAGCCAAGAAGTTTTGATGCAGAAGTGACGGGTTGCAATATTATGTACAGGTTATATCAAAGGATACTGTAGCATTGAGTACTAATATGCACAAATCTTGTTAATAAGTTCAAAGTTTTCAAAGGTTTTATTAGGCCACTGGCCAACATCATTTTGCAATACAAGACAATACAGCGTACTTACAGCAACACTTAAATAGTCAAAATACATTTGAGTCTATCAGGAACTATTTCAATGTGACAGAAAACGGTTTACGACTAACTGGTTCTTGCTATTATACCTTAACGCTGATACAAAAGTATTAGCAGTTAAGATAATACTGTGTAACTTTATGGCTTACGAACGATAAGTCATACATAGAACAGCTTGTAGTAGAATAAGAATGGTGGTGAAGTGTATTGACGAACTTATTACTGAACTTATTAATCCAACCTGCATCTGCTGCTTATTCTTGGTAGGAGTCCTTCCTTAAGTTTCAAATACAAAATATGTCCTATTCTATACGTTCCACGGCTTCCAAGTATTTGAAAACTCACCACTCCTGTTACATCCCAGTGGAAATCCCCTTCATGATGACAAAACCAAGTTGAAACAAATAAAAACTCGCAGAGACGTGATAAGCAAATAGCGAACATTACTACCAATGTAAAACTAAAAATAGGACAGTAATCTTGATCATGAACCAAATTTCTTTTTCCAGTTCCTGTCTTTCATTGTCTTCTTTACCTTCTTTCGAATTCTCAACACATGAATACTATTACCATTTTTCTTTCGTCCAGTCACTCAACACTTGACAAAAGTACTGCGGCCACAAAATGATCATTAGGTGACAACATGTCTACACACACATTTACACGCAAACATGGCAACCGCCAAAGCACTGCTTTAAAGCATTAGAATTTGCAAATAACAGCATGCGACTTATGCTTTGTAGAGTTTGCGCTAATTGCAGAATAATCCATTGCTTTTTGCAGCTCTATGCTTTCTAGACAGATGCTTTTAGAACAGTCGGCTTATAGTACACACTTCTTTTGCCTCCATATATAGGAAACTTTCCCTTTGCAATCGTTGACGGAGCCACTCCACCGATACCCATACCAAGCTTACTGCCAGACGAAGTTTTAGGTAGGCCCTGGTACTCCACTAACAACGCTAAACTTACTTTGCCATAAGATATTTGCTGAATGAAGTCATTACATCTTGACTGAAATCACACACTGTAATAAGCTTAAATCACCTACTAATGTAAAACAGGCATCAGCTTAGGAAATCAGGGAAATGAAATTTTATGAGCCTTGTTGAGAACGATTATTTCATTTCTTTAATCTGTGGAATTGTGACAATCATTAAGCAACGCCAAGGGAAATGATATGTGGTATCCTCCTCGGTGTTGACAGAAATCGATATCCCCTGCGAACACACCTGTTTGTCCTAGAATTTTTGACGGAATTCACGTAGTTTTGAACAGATCACACTGAAATGTCCACTATGGCGCCATCATAGCCAAACGAGACCTTAGCAAGGTTACATGGATCAGCACCAAGAAAAGGAAATGAGAAGTCTTGACTTAAGTTCTCCTTTATCTCTTGACTTAAGTGCTCCTTTATTCATCTGAAATGTGAGGAAGTAAATAATCTTCACGTATTATTTTTTCTTTGACGAAAGTGTGTCCCCCTGGAGATCTTCGGGCATTTCGCTAATGCCACAAGGAATTCAAGTATCTACCAACGGAATGTAGGCTACAGCTATGTTCAAAGACAATCTTTAGTGGGCTGCATGATTCATTATACAAAATGCCAATTGCATGGTTGCATTAATATAATAATAATTATCATAAATGGATTAGCTGTAAACAAAAATTCTGAGAAAATTTGATACAAAGAAAGAACTCGCAGAAAACAGGTTTTGCCTCCGACACAGCATTATTCTTATTTGCTTTATTATCATTCAGCGTGAAATATGATTATTATCAATGTTTCCCAAAGATTTTCGGTTTGCCCAATGCCCATAATTTTACCTTTCCTTGTGTATAATATCTAGTGAACTCCGGCTAATTAGGGGGACCCTCCTCACCTCTCCCACACCCAGCTCCTCATTATACCGGATGCAAACCCTGCCCCTTACCCACTACTCATCGTTTCACTATCCTTAAAACTGCCCAATTTGTCACTGGTGAAACCCTCCTGTGGTCCCTATAAAGAGACACGGAATTCAGAAGATACTAATTTTGCATCATGGGAGGTTGGTGGTATGGGGGACGGGTGTGCAATATCAGAGAGATACGGTTGTGTCTGCATAAGATATGCGACAAAATGCGACACCAGAATTGGAAGGGAGGTTGTTGACCTAGCTGGTGCTAGAGGCCATGAAGATGGCATCATCTGACTGAGCAACTTGCATGGAACCACTGATTAAAAGTTATCATTTAAAGTAAACTTCAACTCTTTCCCAACTTCTTTGACTATTCAATTGTGAGTATGGGCGAAGCTGGGCGAATACGTCATCATAGACTGCTACTTAGATGAGCTAAATGAAAAAAAAAGAGAAACTATAACCCATCAGACTTACCACGCATTCCTTAGGCATGTAGATATCTGATACTCCACAGAATGCACCAACATCATGACCGACATGGTGTTTATCCTTGATGCCTCCTCGCGAGTGACAGAGGACAATTTTGAACTGATGAAGCTGTTCGTCAAGGACTTGCTAGTTGTATCAGACATTAATGAAGGCAAGCTACGAGTAGGATTGGTCATATTAAGCTCAGAGGCAAATGTTGCGTTTCACCTTCACGACTTTGTGACGAAGGCAGAGCTCTTTGAGGCCATCGACTACATCCCATACCGTGCTGGAAGTGCAAACACAGCCGATGCTCTGAGGATCATGAGGACAGAACTGTTTACACAGGTCAATGGCGATCGTGCTGGCGTCAGAAATGTTGCTGTGGTCATTACTGCAGGGATGTCTGAACTCAATTCATTCAGTACTATTCCAGAGGCAGAAGCATCTCGGGCAGAAGGAATCCACATCTATGCCATTGGTATTGGTGTGACGGACACTGCTGAGTTAGACGGAATAGCCAGCAGACCCCTTGATGAAAACAGATTTGCTGTCCAGGAGTTCTCAGGCTTGCGCAGTTTGCGCGACAAAATATTTGCCACATTTTGTCGGAGTGAGTAGCCTCCTATACTTTAAATAGCCAGCCTGTGCGCTTCGGCAGAATGCCTATTAAGAGAGGAGAGAGGAAAAGTAAATAACATTGCACAGTGCAGCTTTTATTGCATTCACTCAGTTTCTAGAAACGAAGACTGGCCTTAAAAAATCTGCATGCAGAAGTGTACAATCTGACCGAAGAATAGGTGAGAGAAATTGCCATGTCTATTGCCATTTGAAGTGTGTTTTTAGTGTACATTCATGGAAAATGAGTTGGTTATAAGTAATTTGTTCAGAGAGATGCACTTTTTGTGTAATCAGTTCAAAAGTGAACTAGACTCTGTAAAATCTGAATTTACTTACGAGTTAGGGCAGTTTAAAGAGTTAAAAATAGAGAGAAAGAGCAACTGACCTTATATTAATTTCCCATTATTTGGAAAGAATACCGAGTCCTGGAAATAATTCTCTTCATTTACAGAACCACTAAATAATGTCATAATGATTCTCTGGATTCGATCATGTGAGAATATTTCCTTCGGACTTTAGCTTAATAGAATGGCTTTTGACTCCAGTAATGCCTCTAGCACTAACCTGGCAGACTTTCGTTAGCTCCCCGCCGCCACAAATTTGTAGCAGCAATCAAGCACAAATGATAACACTGCACGTTTAACATACACACCTTTTAAAAGGCACATTCCTGATCGCTTAGATACAGCTCGCATGTACAAATGGGCACAAAAGGAACTTATATATTATTATATATGCAAAACTCTATTTTTCTTCAGGAACCTGCTTGATTTGCCAGACATTCGATTTACTCTTGAACTCTGGGAAATTATAGAATAAAGAGATGAAAATACATGTTATACCAAAACATCAAAGTTGTTGACAAAACAGTGACATCACAGAAACATGTATTACATAATTCATTTCCTGACCACACGTCTCTATCAACTAAGCTGCATTTCTGATACAGTTCTGCACACTGGTCCTCTCAAACCATACCCTGTACATGACATGTATATAGACAAAATTAATGTTATCTACTCATCATGTTCATAATACAATAATGTGAAAACATTCTATGTCTGCTCCTCTGTATCCCTTCCCTTTCTAACTACTTCCTCTTATCCTCAAATCCTCAAACTCCTAACTGCAAGGAAAACCCATTTAAGAAATCAGACCCCCCCCCNCCCCCCCCCCCCCAATTTAACAATAAGTTTAATACGCTATTATTAGAATTAGAATTGTTAAATAAGGTTTTGGTGTATCAGCGAACTATTTAATTTTGATGGATCATCTTCTGCCTTGTGCGTGGTTGGGTGAATGTAGTTTGGTTGACGTGAATGTGAGTGATCAGTGAGGATGGGAGAAGGTAAATGTTAGTAATCTTTATTAAACTTTGTGAGTAGACACACGTACATTTTGTATGACACTTGTTTCTAAGAGACTAAAGCCATTAAAATCCAGTGTATCCATACGTTTCTTAAAAAAAAAAAGTGTTGATAAAAGCAAGCATCAAAACGAAACTAACTCCTTAGTGCCAACATGAGTACCTTGAGTGCAAACTTCTGCATGGCTAAGAATGAATTAAAGGTAAACAAATGAAAGGACGACTTAATCTGACGTGGTTAATCTTTTGATAAATAAAACAGCATAGAACAATATTAAGATATATATTATAATACAAATTTAGTTGTATAGCATAAGAACTAGGATTAAATAGACAACATGTAGAAGGCTGTTTTACAGACAGGTAGTGTAACAGACGCTTTGACAAAAAGAGTAAAAAGGCAAAAAGATAGACACTGCAGAGTATGAATTGCTATAGTTAAGTTATCGTTGTCGAAGTTGTTTACCTATATTAATGTTACAAACATTGAACAACTATTAATTTCTTCACAGGAGAAGAGAAGCCAATGCCAGGCAAGTCACTGACCAGTAAGTTGATCGTGTTGATTCTTCTACTGCGTGCTTCGTGTTAGACCTGTTCTAAACTATCAGTAGGCCAGTTGTACTACCGAAGCTGGGCAAATACGTCATCATAGACTGCTACTTAGATGAGCCCCTCCCCCCCC
>JAWQUT010000302.1:521664-533311 GCA_033807755.1 Ellobium chinense | reverse complement strand
AAAAAAAAAAAAAAAATGCGAAACTAGAACCTATCAGACTTTCCACGCATTTCCATAGGCATGTAGACCTAGATACCTGATACTCCACAGAATGCACCGACATCATGACCGACTTGGTGATTACCCGTGACGCCTCCTCGCGAGAGACATGTACGCGAGAGCCCTATGTACGCCTCAGATCTCCTGCTGCCCCATGCAACTTGGACTGAAGCACCGAGCTTTTAGGCCAGTGAGGTTTCCATTGTGCACTGTTGGGCCTTTGGCCGTATCTAAGCTGTGCTGAAAATATGTGTCCTGCATACTCTGGTGCAACTCCACAGTTCACAAGTACTGAACCCCGTGTCTCAAATCTTCAGTTTTCTGTGAAGAGGTTGCAGGAGTTATACCCAGATCTTGCCGACAGAAAACCGACAGGCCTAAAAGTGAACGTAACTGGTCTGCAGGTTTTACACGATAAGTCCAGCATGTTTCTCAGCCACTATAATAAAACAGCCGTGGTTTCAAAATAAGCCCGTCGGCTTTCTGGTTTCTATTCTACTCTTCTAGATCTCTAGTATTCCAAAACATTGAAGATAATATTCGGTTTTTTTCTCCTTCACGCCTACTTAACAGATCACTCCCAAAGTCTTTGTTAATGAAACTCTTAGTTTATCATGACACCATTATAGGCTTTTGTGTGAAATTTTGCGATATATAAATTTGATGTCGCATAAAAAGAAAATACAATTGGCAGAAGTTTGAGGTAGAGACGTTGTTTTCGAGCCACGGAATGTAAAACCACTTGATATTTCATATCTGTATAGAATATAGGTCTTATCGCTGTTCCACCGAATCCTTCATTCAGAGAACAAATTAAAACTGTGAAATTTCTAACAGTGAAAAATCTAATCAGTTACAGCAAATCAATTCTTTTGAACGTTTTGGTTTCTTAACGTGACATCAAATTAAATCACTTCAGATCAAACATCCAAATTGCGATTATGTGTAGAAACCGAGTTCGCCAGCGAAGGGTAGCTAACGACGAAAGACTGTCTACTTGGTTCCTTAGCAGGTTGCCAGACATGGCTCTTTAGAAGCCAAATTCGGAGTTTGAGCTCTTTCTAAAAGCTCTTAATTGGCTCAAAAATGATTGGCTGCCACTTTACCTCTTTCTTCCTTTCTTCGGCTGCGATCATCTTTAGGTCAATATCCATTTCTAGTAAAGTGATCCACATTTATTGTCACCCACTTCTCTCAAACCCTTTGGTATTTCAAACCATCGGGCTTCTATCATAATGCACGACAAAAATGACGAAGAGCGATCTCTGTTTCCATTTAAGGGGAGGCACGGCACTGCCGTTTTCAGAGGTTATAATGCACATAAGATGATGTGCAACTTATTGCCATGATTGCTTAAGATGTATACATAGATCTGCACTCAAAGTGCTGTATGGTGCAGTTTGTTTGTTTTTTTTTTGCCTCAAGGGTGATGATCCTCGGACAACGGTCATTCGCGATAGCACCAGCTGTTTGACACCCTAGATTTCACCCAGGAATCTTGGATATCTTCCATTCAGTACTCCTGTGGAGGGTTTTCCCGGATTTGACATAAAAATTATCAAAAACTAACAACACCCTACGATGTAAAATGAAATACGTTTATATTATAAAACGAAATAAGTTTATATTAGACAGAAAATCGGAAAAAAGTCTCCATAGAATCTTCGTAAAAGTATTCAAGAGACATGGATGAAATCTGGTGTCAAACAACACTGGTGCTTTCTCTAATGTTCTATAATCATCACCCTCGATGAAGCAAAAATATTCACCATCGATCATTGTGATGTGAAATTTGCATAGAAATCCAATGCATTCATAGTCTACACTTTAAGTATGTTAAAGGAAAGTTGCATCGGACTACAGACTATGTTAAATCGTACAATATCCTGTCATTCCAATAATGCAGTGTTTTAAGTGTCTGTCAACATGATGTAATGCCTCTACCTGGCCCAGACAACCTCTAGGGTTTCATCATGCAAGGTCCGGATTCTCACACCCACTACGCGCGTGGCGGCTAAGTTGTCTAGCCAGTACTCTGCGGACGGGTGATAACAAGTCTGCATGAATCTTTTACTTCTACTGAAAACGGCCGCTGTGTCAAACAAAAACATACTGAGGCAATAAAAATGCAGAATACTTTACGTGGCTTACACGGTCAAACTTTACTTTTGAATTTGGATGACCAAAACCTTATTTGAAAGCTGAATAATACATTGTCAGATAGAGGTGTCTGTAGTGGCTGGAACTTCAGTGACGTCATCATTTTTGCCACAAACCGCTGCTGTTCGGAGATGGGAAAGAACTAGACGCAAGGGCAAATTTCGACCACCCCAGCTATTTTTATTGTGTCATATTACACTCATGCAGTAACAAGACAGTGCTCTTCCTTCGCCAGATTGTCTCGGTATAAACCATAGATAATTTTCAGAGAAAAAAATTACTGGAAAACAAAATAAAAGTTTTGACGTGCATGTCTACGGTTACGTCCATTACAACTCTAGAAATGGGTAGTGCCACCCCTTAACGATCATTTCTCCTTATGTTGCTCTCATATATGTAAAAGGGTTATGATAACTATAAAATCCACGTATTCTAATAAATAGGCAGTTCCTAGTAGAATTCCTAAGGGGCGTTTTTCATATGACCTTTGCGTCCGGATCTATAAAAATGTCTGGCAACCTTGCTCCTTAGCAGTAGAAATTCGAACCCTTTCAGCGGCTTTCAGATTCGAACTTTAATTCGAAATTAGAACTAGGGTTCGAGTTCAATTTCTTGTGAACCGAAGGGTTCGAATCCAGGCCAAATCGAACCCACGATAAAAAGGTTCGATGGTTTCGATTAAATCGAATATTTCCCATCACCCCTCACCGCTCAGCAGACGACAAAACCATGTCTGCAAATAAATCGCTAACTTGAACGTTTTCTTCGAAGTGATGGAGGTTTTAGTACATGTGTGTTGGCGACAATAAATGTGGATCAGTTTACTAGAAATGGATTTTTCTAGTCTATACGAGGATAAAATGTTACCTTCTGGCTGAAGTCGGTAGAAAATAAATCTTGTTGGCGGCGACTGGGAAGGAGTGTCCTCACACTCACAATGAGGTCATCTAGTTTGGTCTAGATTCGTGTAGGGTTTCCCAGTATTTCCTATGAACGGCATCACGACGTGACAAGGATAACAATCCCCATCACCATAATTAATGTACGATTTTGGACTTCGCATTTTCATAGAACTTTATCACTTAAACTGTAGAGACTATTCTAGACTAGTGAGATTTTAGGATTGAGGCAATGTAGGGAAAGAGAAAGCTACAAACATCATTGAGAAAGTTCTTAGACAAGGGTGCTTGTTCACTGTTAATCCTAGATCTAGATCTCCGTCACTGGCCTTAGACTATCTCTAGATGTAAGCACTAAATGGGAGGGTCCTAGGACGTTACCTTAATCAACTTTTGTGTCAAATCCAAAGAGCTGCAGCAGAGTTGCACATCAAGGCATGTTCTGTGCAAGCAGAACTAAAACTCAACAAAAGCTCTCTCACCATAATTAAGATATAATACTGGCTCTCCGCAAATCTAGAGACTGTATTGTAAATAGATGTTTTAGCATGCAAGATTGCATGCAAAGTGTAAGATCTTGTCTGGACTAGTTAATTATGGTGATATATTACCATTGCCAAAGCGGCCCACAACTTTGTTGAATCAGAGAAATCTTGCCACTAAGAAAGTGAAGTTGGAAAGAAATTGATCCAGATTTAGATTCTATATGTAGTTTTTATCTAAATTTAAGGGTAGAGTCTAGAAGTGGGTCTTAGCCTCGATCTAGATCTTATTCTATAAGTCAAGTTTCAGTATCTAGAGATTCAGATTAGACTGTTCATATTAACTTTCTCAACCAGGGGCATAGTGAGGGTGAATTTTATGGAGATCTAGCACTCACTGACATCCAACCAGCTGTCTGAAATCCTCAATGGCAGACTGGGGTTAAGATTTCACATAACTAACACAAGACATTTACTACAAACTGTCTTGGTAGTGGATATACAAGAGCATTAAACTTGTCATCAAACTTTCTGCATACATTAGAGCAAAAAGAACAACTGTTAGATGGCTGCAGTTTTCGGGTTGTTCTTTAATAGGTGTTCCCTGTTCCAATTACGACAGAAACCTGTCATTTCAAATACCATACAGTATAAGAGAAGTATAAATAGTTTTTGCATAAAAAAGATCTGTCAGTTTCGACTGACAGTCTGATAGATTTAAAATAGAACCAGAGAGCCATCAGTAATTTTGGAGTCAAGAGCTTTTAATAAGGAGTCAAAAAGAAAACAATAACATTCAGTGCAGATTACTTGGCACCAGTAGTTTCCACCATGACCCAGCCTTAGAATAGATGCCAAACATTGTGTGTATAGGAGTGCTAAATCTGTGAGACAGTGTATGGGTTTTCAGATTATTGGGGAGTAAAACTAGCACACTGTGGCAAAGTTGTAATGTCAGTGCTTGATAATGGCTTGTAGGTAAATTTGTGTGAGTGGGCTGAACATTTTACAAAACATTTTGGATTAGTTAAATTGTATTGTAATCTCAGATTCATAGATTACATATAGGTTACGTCCCTGCTGTCAACTTTCTTTTTGTTCTCTCAGGAGGCAATATCTGTGGACTCTGCCATCTAGTGCTTGGTTTAGGGTTAGAGGTAGGATAAGAAAAGAGAAAGCACAGATGAGAAAATTCCCAGGTAATGATCAGGTTGAAGATTCTCTTTCTTCCCTACCCAGAAAAACAGTCCCTAACCCTAAACCAAACACTATGTGAGAGAGTTCTTGGACAAAGACTATGATTGTACTTACTCCAGAATCAATGTAGACTTAGTGCAGTAGAATATTTAAGAAACTCAACTGTTGGTCCATATGTCATAATGTGGCCTTCCATGGGTCTGAAATGTGGCCTGCAAAGTTAAATTATTATAGAATTTAGAAATTCATTATACAGTTCAGTATCATATATCATGATAAAAATGATGTCATCTGAGCAATAGCTCTCACACCACATAATTAACATTTAATGCAGGGTCTCACTCTATCTAGATTATGTGTTTTGTAAAATTTCTCCAACAGCTTTACTAAAGGCTTTAAGTGTGAATTTGATACTCTTCAAAGTATCAGTTAGATTAGACAATGCAGACAGTTTTATTTTTTGTTTTGTTTTGTTTTGAACAACTGCATTTTGTGAATAATTAGTTTGTCAGCTAAGATAATACATACAACTGAATTTCAGGTTGTGCTGAGACCAGAATTGACCTTGTGTTTGTCCTGGATGCTTCCACCAGTGTGACAGAATCCAACTTTGATCTGATGAAGGATTTTGTGAAGGATTTCCTCTATGAAGCTAATATTGATGGTGGCAATGTTAGAGTAGGAATCATTATATACAGCACAGATGATTATGTACAGTTCCAGTTGAATACGTACCAAACCAAGGCTGATGTCTACAATGCCGTTGATGACATTCCCTATCGATATGGCAGCACAAACACTGCTGATGCTCTTCAGACAATGCGGACTGAAATGTTTACACAAGCTAATGGAGATCGCCCTGGAGTAGACAACATTGCCATTGTAGTAACAGATGGTGTGTCCAACATCAATGCAAGGAGAACTATTCCAGAAGCAGAAGAAGCTCGTGCAGCAGGAATCCACATTTATGCTATTGGTATTGGTTTGACAGACACCGTTGAGTTAGATGGAATTGCCAGCAAACCTGTGGATGAGAACAGATTTGCTGTACAAGAGTTTACGGAGTTGAGGGACCTAAGGCATAAAGTCTTTTCTGCTTTGTGTAAGTTTCCACATTGTTGATCAGATCACTCAAACTTGGAAAAGAAAAGACCAGAGAAGGGATACTATTCAGATTAATAATTTCAGTGACTATAAAGTTTTACAGAACTGACAGATATTGAATACATCTTAGGTAAAGAATGACATTCTATACTTTTACCATCAGTCAAAAATTTTTCTGTGAGTAGGGCTTTCTTCACATGGTTAATGGAATTCTTTCTCTGTCACATAAATATTGCATTATGCAGTGTATTGCAATGTTAGTGGCATTAACAAACAGTAGTGGACACTCATTCCTTTAATATTTTTCCCTACCATCATGCTGAATGAATGAGAATGAATGCTTTCTGAAATACTGAGACTTGCCTGTAGAATTTGTGATGAGTTTCTATTCTTTCACTTTGCAGAGAAAAGCACAATGAATACCTCTGCTTGTTTTGAGTTTTGCTTCTGCACAATAGCATTCTTTTGTTTCCGCAGGTACAACATCAGCACCTGTAGTCACTGAGCCACCTCCAAAAGCCAGTAAGTACAGGATCACGTTACAGACCAGTTACAGTAATTAAACTCTTGACATTTGCATATAGTTTCACCAGTAGACATACAGCATGTATTATTGTTTTATAAATACATTTTTTTCACAAACTTTATATTCCTTGGCCTCCCCTCCCCCACCCCAGCAACGTATATGTTTTAAATTCTTGATAATTCATCTTTACAAACAAACTTTATATTGCCTATCCCNNCCCATTCCCCAACTTCTGACAGGTAAATTTATCTTAGGGCACAAATGTACAGTACTTTTCATACAGGAAACCAGGTTAATATTTCCATGTGCCTAGGACCTCACTCTGACATGTAATGTGCCAAACTATACTCCGTTCATGACGAGGTAAAAAGGAGCTGGCTTGCGTCAGTGTGTTGGTTCTTTCACTATTTAACCAGAAATAGCTATAATTTAAAAAAAAACAAAACCCATGAAGTCTATTTCTTTCTGTTACCTCTTATATGATAGAAGATGCTATTCTAGAAATTCTCAAGCAGTTTGACATTGTTCTCTGTTAATGTCAAAGCATTAGATGCTGTCATTTATTGGCGTGATCAGTAGATGAAGTTTATGATCAGTGCTGTTAACCCACTATAGTTACTAATTCAAATATTTTGTGTGACAGGCTGTGCTGATACCAAAATTGACCTTGTGTTTGTCCTGGATGCCTCCACCAGTGTAACAGAGCCCAACTTTGACCTGATGAAGGACTTCGTGAAAGATTTCCTGTTTGAGGCAGATATTGATGGTGGTAATGTTAGGGTAGGCATTATAATTTACAGTTCAGAGGACCATGTACAGTTCCAGATGAATACCTACTCTACCAAGGCAGATGTGTACAATGCTATTGATGATATTCCTTATCGCTATGGAAGTACCAACACAGCAGATGCTCTACTGACAATGAGGGCAGAAATGTTCACACAAGCTAATGGAGATCGTCCTGGAGTAGATAACATTGCCATTGTTGTGACAGATGGTGTATCCAACATCAACGCCAGGAGAACTGTTCCAGAAGCAGAAGAAGCTCGTGCAGCAGGAATCCACATTTATGCTATTGGTATTGGTTTGACAGACACAGCAGAGTTGGATGGAATTGCTAGCAAACCTGTGGAGGAGAACAGATTTGCAGTACAAGAGTTTACTGAATTGAGGGACCTAAGGCATAAAGTCTTTTCCTCCATATGTGAGTACTTACCATGATTTAAGATCATATTTGTATTGCTCTTAGTTTGTTGTAAGCCTTGATGCAAGCATTTGGCTGAATGAAGGTTTCACCTGAAATAGTATTTATCTGTTTTGCAAGATCAGACACAAATGAAGGAGTTGGAACATGATATTCTGTAGATTTTATCACTTATTGTTGCATGTTATAGCCAGCCTGTGTTTTATTGGATGGGGGAAGGTTGTGGAATCACATTGAGGAAGGGATCCATAATGCTTAAGAATTTCAGCATCATTTGTGAGCAGCGTGGCTAAAACCTAGCTGCCTGAGGACTCAAAACTTATTTATGGTCCAAAGCAAACTGAGAAGTTGTATTGTTGGTTCTTTAAAAGCACTGTACCAAATTCAGCATTTACATTTGATCCTGTTTATTCACCTGATTTCAGGCTTACATCAGATGTAGGCTTATTGCATGTGGGTCTGTAAATTATACTTGTGAGTGATGTTTTGCCTGCCTGTAGTAAATTAGTAAATTTGTGGTGCTGATTAGCATTACCAATTCCTAATGTATCACCCCTTGTTATGAATTTATTAACGTTTTTGTGAGTCTGTCTGTCTGTCTTTCTGTCTCTCTGTCTCTCTGTCTGTATTTTGTAATTAAACTAGTGTTTAGATTCCATTCTTTTTATATTTCAGGCTCAACAGAAGCACCAGTTGTAACTGAACCTCCTCCAAAGCAAGTCAGTAAGTGCTCTGTATAAGTTTTGACAGTATTGATATGGCATTTGTGGTCTTTTCAAAAGACTTCATTCTTGGCATTTCATGATGTTTTTTTCTGTTAATAATGAGATGTAAGTTGCTCTTCATACAGCTTGAGCAGTTGCCCAATTTGCCTCAACTGTAACGGACCATTTAAAAAAAAAAATCAACTGCTTGTAACTGGATTAGGCAAGTCAACATATGTATGGTTCTTAGACATTTGGCCGATAGACACTAGGCCTAATGGATATTGATGGTTTGGCTGATAGACTTTATCGCCAAACAGACACTTGACCAAATAAATGGACATTTGGCTGGCGGACATTTAGCCAAAATTTGTTACTGCATATTTCTCTGTGGTACCTTCTTCTAATCCTCAGGGGCAGTGCGAGTGTAAATTATCACTAAAGTTCATATGATTGATACTCACACCCAGAAAGTACCTGGTTTCTCATTCACAGCCAATATTCATATTGCTACCTTTTATTTATTTTTTTATGAACAAGCTTTACACAGAAAGATGCATTTAGATATATCATGTTTTTGCAATTTGATACATAAAATAAAGAATTTTACTGAAATAAACATTGGTGAAAAACAATTCCCTTAACTCCATCCCCACCCCCACCGAAAAAAAACTACTCATTAAGAAAGCAACAAAATAAAATCAGCCAGTTGTCTGTAGGTCAATTGACCATCAGCCAAGTGTCCATCAGCCAAATGTCCGCATGGCCAACTGTTTGGCAGAGTGTCCATTCGGCCAGATGTCCATTGGCCAAGTGTTTGGCCACGATATATACCATATTGAAGCAATCGCCTTGAATGTAATGGATGCCAATTTGTAACCGTTGGTCTTTTTTGTTTATGAAAGTAGTAAATGATATCCGGGAAACTCATTTCTCAGACTTACAGACCCCTCCCATTGTCTGTCAGCCTGGTTTGTCCATAACTTCATCTCTTACACTCTCACTCATTTATTCATTCACTCATTCACTCTCCTACAACCTTGTATTTTCTCCAGGTCATTCATATGAGTTAGGGGTAACATTCTTCCCTTACCACAAATGTGAGGGAGGATTTGTGTATATTTAGAGGAATTTCAGGCTTTTCTCAGGTAATGCAAACACTGGAGTGCAGAAAAGAAGGGGAGATCACCATGCAGTCCATGTATGTTTAAGGGCAAGTGCGGCACCCTGTAGGGGTAAAATTGGGTAAAATTGTGTAAAATGAGTTTAAGGCAGTTTCTTAAACAGCGACATCTCCTTTATCGAATCCTGTTTTCGTGATACCTGTCTCAAAAAGTGTATTTTGATGCAAAAGGAAATGATCACCCTTTCTCAAATGCATATGTTGGATAATCTTTATCGTCAATTATCTCAAAATCACAGTTTTCGTCACTCTATCCCTACGATCTGACTTTTTTCTGGTCCAATTTACATAAAATTTTGCATAACAACTCTCCAAGCCCCTGTTTTGAGAATGTCACGGGTTTTTTTAGATATCTTGTATTTTTTATTTTTTATGAATTTTTAAAGTTGAAAATTCTCAAAATTTTTTTGAGAACATAACAATTTTTTTTTCATAACAATTTTTAAAAAATTATAAAAAAAAAAACTATCTAAAAGATAAATAAAAACCCGTGACATTCTATTTTAAATAAAGTGATCTTTCAAATGAAAAAAAAACCCAGCATCCTACCGTTTGTTGTTCTCCAGATCGAACGGTTCAAAGTTATGCATATTTTCCAAGATGGCGGCCAAACAATTGGCGTTTCCATAGCAACGGAGTGAGGAGAAGGCAAAACACCCCCGGTTATCTTCCTTCCTGGCCCTATCTGACCCATTTTTCACCCCAAAATGACAAACTTCCCTGTATTAATGAAAATGACCTCGTTCTGCCGCACGTCCCCTTAAGAGGTGATTGTGAGATTTAATGTGTGGATAATATAATCAAGTGGTCTGGAGAAAACTCTGCCCATCCACTCACCCATCCTTTAAAGCAACTTTAATACAGAATGGACATCACTGTGAATTCCCGACAGAAGAGCTCTTTAAGGTGTACGTACAGTCCATAGCACATAATTGATATTATAAAATTTCTCACTGTGAGTGGTGCTAAGAAATAATTCATGATCCTTTTAAACTTATGCTATATTATATCGTCACAATTCTCTTATTTTTTTCAGGCTGTGCTGATGCTAGAATTGATCTCGTATTCGTCTTGGATTCCTCCACCAGTGTAACTGAGCCCAACTTCGAACTGATGAAAGATTTCATGAAAGATTTCCTCTTTGAGGCCAATATCGATAATGGTAATGTTAGAGTGGGGGTCATTATATACAGCTCAGATGACTATGTACAATTCCAGATGAATACCTACTCTACTAAGGCTGATGTATACAATGCTATTGATAATATTCCATACCGCTATGGAAGTACCAACACAGCAGATGCGCTTCAGACCATGAGGACAGAAATGTTTACGCAAGCTAATGGAGATCGCCCTGGAGTGGAGAACATTGCCATTGTGGTGACAGATGGTGTATCCAACATCAATGCTAGGAGAACTATTCCGGAGGCAGAAGAAGCTCGTGCAGCAGGAATCCACATATATGCCATTGGTATTGGTCTGACAGATACAGCTGAGTTGGATGGAATTGCTAGCAAACCTGTGGAGGAGAACAGATTTGCTGTACAAGAGTTCACAGAACTGCGGGACCTTAGGCACAAAGTATTTTCAAGTCTTTGTAAGTACTAATACTGTAGTATTTAAGTTTTGTTGGCTGGTTCCTGAATGGGTCGATGTGTATTGCATATTCCCAAGAAGAATGAAGAAGGTTATGCAATTCTCTTGTGAGTTTAGAGATGCTGAGAGGAAATTTCTGTGCGGGTTCAAAAGACATCGTATTTATCGTTTGCTAAATATTTCAGACTTCAGATCTGTATCAGTCATGATTATATACTTGTTCTATTTGTGAATATTGGGAGCCTGATGAATTCAGGTTTTCTTGTGTACATGTCACACAAATATGTTACTATAATCAACATTTACTTGGCATCTATTTTGTCATCTGTTTAGGCTCTACACCAGCACCTGTCATCACTGAGCCTCCTCCAAAAGTTAAAGTCAGTAAGTATCAGTGTATATGCGAATGAATCAGGTTAGATTGTATGCCATGCAAAAAAAAAAAAATTGCTGTTTTCACATAATTTACATTCAGTTGGTCTCTTTAATTCTCTTGATGCTAAAGATTCCTCAAGAACAAAGTATATCATTGCACACAGACACACAGTAGAGT
>JAWQUT010000302.1:469923-517926 GCA_033807755.1 Ellobium chinense | reverse complement strand
GGCCCTTCTTCTCAAAATTGATCATTCACAGTAATTTGGTAAAATCCCTGGTGACACACTTCCTTAAAATAATATGTAACATCTGAAAAAAATTATCAGACTAAGCTCACCTTCCCCCCCTTTAAAGATAAGAGAAAGAATACTACTATACTGTATTGCCTTTCCAACCGGTTACATATAGACACAGCATTTTGTGCAAGCCACTCTGGAAGAACCCAAACTCTCTGAGCGATCTAACAATCCTCATTACTCAAGAATGATGATGCTAACAATTTTTTGGGTCACTTTTTAGTTAGGGTACCAAATCAACCCTGTCATTACCATCTCCTTCTTTGTTCCTTTATCTGGAAACTTTATTTGGAATCGTGTCTCCGCAGTCTGGCACATCTTCACCGATTCTGTGAAACAACCTGCTCAGAGCAGAGGATGCAAACATTAGCAATCATGCCGGTCAGGAGATGTTGGAAATGAAGAATGTGTCCCTCTTCAAGCCGAAAAAGGATAGGTGTGACACCTGCATGAGCTTCGAGTCTGGAAACACTGGGGAGACTGAGTGGAAAGCTCATATGGTTGAAAAGACATGAGGTGAAGAAGAGCATGTCTTCGACAAAAGCTCAGTTCTAGAACAACAGGAAGTTGTGGTGGTTTGCATGGATCTGCAAGGCGTGCTACTTGCTCCAGCAGTCAGTGTCTCAAGCACCTACTTCAAAACTAATTTAGAAATTCACAGCATTACAATCTACAACATGACGGCATGCGATGCTGTTTGTTATGTCTTGCACGAGGATGAAGGCGCACTTACTGCCAATGAATTTACCAGTTGTATCAGGGACTTTCTTTTAGACTATACTCATGCATGAAAAAGTATCATTTACGGTGATGAGTGTGTCTATCAGAACAAAATTCAGTCTTGTCAAGAACTTGAGGATATTTCTCACCAATAGTGGACTAGAAATCCAATATTTGATCAAAGGACATGCCTACATGAAGGTGAATAGTATACATAGCGTGATTGAGTGCCGCCTTGAAAAAACCCAGTCTCCAGCTCAATGAACTATTTAGCTATTTTCAGGGCTGCTAGGATCGTTCCAGGGCCATACATCGTCTCTGAAAATTCTAAACAACAAATTCAGTGACTTACAAAGTCTGAAAGCATTTATCCCGAAAGAATACCAACAGTTCCATGACAATCTTCCTCACTGAATGGAAAAACCGCCATCCGAAGAAATGCATCAAGTGACAGAATGATTAGATCTGACTGATGTCTAAGCTGTTGTATTTAGTACCTGCGAGAGAGAAAGACGGAGGGAGAGAGAGAGAGAGAGAGAAAGAAAGAGAAAAAGAGAGAGACAGAGAAGGCGGGAGAGAGAGAGAGAGAGACAGAGAGGAGAGAGTCCAGCAGTGTAGAAAAGAGAGAAAAAAAGAGATAAGAGAGAGAGAGAGAGGGCGAGAAAGAAAAGTGAGAGCAGCTATATTCTTTGTTCCTTATTAAATTGGAATTTTAAATTTCTTAAACTTGATTTGTGTCTCAGGTTTAGTCAATAACCCTAACTTTGAATCAAAGTAAAGGAAAGGAATAATGAGGGGGAGAGAGAGGGAAAGAGAGAGAGAGAGAGAGAGAGCGATAGAGAGATAGAGAGACAGAGCTTAGAGAGAGGGACTGAGAGAGAGATAGAGGGATAGACAGAAAGAGATAGAGAGAGAGACAGACAGACATACAGAAAGGAAGACAGACAGAGAGAGACAGAAAGAAACAGCGAGAGAACCGGGAGAGAAAGGAAGAGAGTAGATCTTATGATTTTGGCCTGTTATTCCTTTTTAAAAATGCATATTATTATTTTTAATGTGTAATTGGTGTTGCACTGTTACTCATTGTGTTTTAGACTTACTACATACCATAAAGCGTACCTGGTCTCACCCATCTATACACATTACAATCATGCCATGGTCGTGAATACATCAGGTAGCTTCACAATTTGGTACGATCAGTTTGGTACAGCCAGGTGGAATTCACGATTTGATTAGCCAGGATTCGATGTGTGCAAATCGTGAATCACACAATTTATCAAAAGCATTATCATAAGCGGTGAAAAATGTTTCACATATAACATGTCTAAACTAATACAAGAAAATTATGTGGTTAAATTCGTTATTTCACAGCAAATCGCTAAATAAATCAGTTTTTTGCTTCTCCTGTAAAATTTGTCATGTGTGGAATTCACGATTTCATCAGCCGGCCGACGATATGCTAGTCATTTTTTCAGTTTGAATCAAGTCATGACAATATATGTCTGTAGGTGACAGTAGAAAAATTTGAATTTTTAATGAATAAAATATATCTGCATGCATTGCAAAATCTTTAAAGAACCTCAATGGCACAAACATGCGATCTGATTGACAACATGTCGTCCTATTGACATGAACATTTCATCATATGACAACACCATATCTTTTTCTGATTTTGTAAAATCATACCTACATTTTCATTGGGTATGAATTGCTAATCCAAATCCAAACAACAGAAATATGTTTAGAGCCAGTGTTAGGATCCAATGACAGCCTTGACTGCAGCCTGTTGTAGAACTGCTTTTTTAAGTAAGTTTATTTTATTTAATGCTTTCTCAGGTTGTGCTGATGCCAAAATTGACCTTGTGTTTGTGTTGGACGCCTCCACCAGTGTAACAGAGCCCAACTTTGATCTGATGAAAGACTTTGTGAAAGATTTCCTGTTTGAAGCAGATATTGATGGTGGTAATGTGAGGGTTGGTGTAATCATCTACAGTACTGAAGATTATGTCCAGTTCCAGTTGAACACATACACCAGTAAAGCTGATGTATACAATGCTATTGATGATATTCCTTATCGATATGGCAGCACCAACACAGCAGATGCTATTCAGACCATGAGGTTAGAAATGTTTACCCAAGCTAATGGAGATCGTCCGGGAGTGGAGAACATTGCCATTGTAGTGACAGATGGTGTATCCAACATCAATGCTAGGAGAACTATTCCAGAAGCAGAAGAAGCTCGTGCAGCAGGAATCCATATATATGCTATTGGTATTGGTTTGACAGACACTGTGGAGTTGGATGGAATTGCCAGCAAACCTGTGGATGAGAACAGATTTGCTGTTCAAGAGTTTACAGAGTTGAGGGATCTGAGGCATAAAGTTTTTTCTGCATTGTGTAAGTTTTAATACACTTCTTAACAAACAATTTAAAGTTTAATTATTGAAGAAAGTTGCGATTGAGATGATGATGACTTGAGCAATCAGTTTAGATGTTTTTTTTATTCTCCAAAAAAACTTGGAAAAGCTCTCTCTTTTTACTGACGTTTGTGAGTTGAATATGTTTAATTTCGTTAGTCTATGGTTTTGCAGTAAATGAGAACAATTAGAATAAATAGTTGTTGTTTCAGCGTGTTTTCTTACTTTTATTTATAATGTGTACAATGTTAATTATGGCTCCTGTCTCTATTTTTGTCTGACAGGTTCTACACCAGCACCTGTGATCACAGAGCCTCCTCCACCAAAGCCAAAAGTCAGTAAGTATCAAAGTATATAAGATTTTAGGTTTGCTTTCAGATATTCAGGTCTATATGTTAGACATTTTTTCAGTTTGAACCAAGTCATGACAATATATTTCTGTATGTGACAGTAAAAAACAATTAAATTTCCATCTTATCAGGAATAAAAAATATCTGCAAGCAATGCAAACTTTTGGAGGAAACCAGTTGGCACAAACATGTCATCTAATTGACAACATGTCATCTTAATGATGAGAACATTCCATTATCTGAAACACCATATCTTATCTAAATTTGTAAAATCATACCTACATTTTTATTATGTATGAATTGCTAATCCAAAAAACAGAAATATGTTTTGGAGCCAGTGTTAGAATCGAATGATAATCTTGACTGCAGCCCTCTGTACAATTATTTTTATTGTAGGTTTATTTGATTTATTACTTTCTCAGGTTGTGCTGATGCCAAAATTGACCTTGTGTTTGTGTTGGACGCCTCCACCAGTGTAACAGAGCCCAACTTTGATCTGATGAAGGACTTTGTGAAAGATTTCCTGTTCGAGGCAGATATTGATGGTGGTAATGTGAGGGTTGGTGTAATCATTTACAGTACTGAGGATTATGTCCAGTTCCAGTTGAACACATATGCTAGTAAAGCTGATGTATTCAATGCTGTTGATGATATTCCTTATCGATATGGCAGCACCAACACAGCAGATGCTATTCAGACCATGAGGTTAGAAATGTTCACACAAGCTAATGGAGATCGTCCTGGGGTGGAAAACATTGCTATTGTAGTGACAGATGGTGTATCCAACATCAATGCTAGAAGAACTATTCCAGAGGCAGAAGAAGCTCGTGCAGCAGGAATCCACATCTATGCTATTGGTATTGGTCTGACAGACACTGTGGAGTTGGATGGAATTGCCAGCAAACCAGTGGAGGAGAACAGATTTGCTGTACAGGAGTTTACTGAGTTGAGGGATCTGCGACACAAAGTGTTCTCAGCATTGTGTAAGTAGGTTACACTGGGTTTTTTGTCTCCATCTATTTTAAAATAGATGTTTTTTGCTCTGATTTGCATATTTTCCTGTTAATTTGTTTTACATGTACTTAGTTTTTCAAGATGATAATGTGCACTTGTATTTATACTTTGTCACTAGTGAGAAAACATTGCTTGAGAGAAAGGAAGTTTACACTGTATACCATGCATGTAAGTGGTCTACCTCTTATTGCTAGTTTTTCATTTCCTTTTTGGATTGACTAGTCAAAATAATAGTAACTTAAAAAAAAATGTATGTAAGCATAGGTCAAGACGATCGTAAACTTAAAATATGCTTAATAAACTGTCGCTGATTAGGTTCATACAATTCTAAGAAATGATGAGATGTTTTAAAATATCTCAGAGGTAAAGACATCCCAGTTTTATCCTCCCAAGATACTCATTTCACAAACCAGGCTGAATAGGGCTAAAAAGCCGATCTCGGGTTATATTTGTCTTAATCTAGAGAAGTTGCAGTGTTTTCCCGAAATACTTTTGAATTTACCATTCATTTTGTCATCAAAGATAATTTGGGGAATTACATTGTTAGGCCTTAAAAACTAAAACCACTTTGGTAAATTTATATGTTCCCAGCAGAGACAATCGAGTCTTTTTTGAAGATATCAAATGTCAGATACTAAAACAGGGGATTGAAAATCTATGCATTCTCAGTTTTAAATCATAACTTTGACTGTAAAAATTACAAACATGTGGAAACGCCAAATGTTTGAAGAAAAATATCTGATTTGATGGCTGAACTTAATCTGTACGAAGCTTGGAGGCAAGCTCATCCCAGTGAACTGCAACACATTTGGAAGAGAAAACTTTAGAATGGACAGCTTTAAATGGGCCAGCTTGATTTTAGATTAGTTTCAGAGAATCTGGCTAACTGATGCATTGATGAAAAAATACTGTCTGGCTGTAGAACAGATCACTTAACTATTTTGATAACACTCAAATTTCTTTAGATAAAAAAAGGTAAAAACTATGGAAATTCAACAGCTTGCTGCTAAAAAATGAGAATTTTGTAAAATATTTAAGGCGGTCATAAGAAATACAAAATCACAATAAACTGCCACACCATACTTCTTAGAGAGAACCTAGACAGTGCTGAAAATGAATATTACCAGTCATACTAAATCCTCAACTCTTCTTTGAGATGATTCTTCCAGAAATGGAAGGCAAAACTATAGCTTTTTCATCATTGAGAAACGAAAGGAAACTTTACAAATCCAAAAACTGGTTTAGGAAATAAATTTACCAAAGGGGCACTAGGATTCATACGAAGAACTCCAAACTAGAAAAGAAACTTTTCAAACTCAAAGGCATTAAAGCTTGAGAGGTCCTTCATACTGGTCTGTATGTTATCTGTTTGCAAAAAAGGCAAGCTGCAGCCCTGACATAAGTGTGGGTTCTGAGGTATTGGATGGAGTGGGGTGGGAAGGTTGATGGGAAATTAGTAATCTGAGTTACCAAAGTGGTTTGCAAACAAGGCATGTTACACTATTTGTTACAAACTGATGATGAAATTGTGAAATTTTAAGTCCTAATTAAGTCATCTCATCTTCTCTGTCTTTTAAAAGGTTCTACACCAGCACCGGTCATTACAGAGCCTCCTCCAATAATTACAGAGGCTCCTAAAGTCAGTAAGTATTGCTGCAGTTTACATTATACAGTTGTAATAGAAAGACTGTATTATCTGTAAATATATGTGCAATACTGATTTGCCAAAATAATAAAAATGTAACAAATTCAGGATGTTCCCTCCGTTTATTTCTGCCTGCTTTGAAAGTAAAAGTGTACGATACAGTAATTTCACATAGTATTGCCATCAACATTTTGTCTCTCACTTGCCATTCCTTAGAATTTGAAAAAAAATTCTTTTCATTAAGAATTTAAATGGCGTTACAAGTTTGCAGTGGTTTCATTTCATCCTTACATGAAATTGTACACATCTGTGTTACAGCACCACTGTAGACAGTTTTGATTAGATCTGTGTTATACCAACACTGTAGACAGTTTTGGTTAGCTTGTATATGGATGAGTTTTAAAGTAAAATAAAACATTCTTCAGTATGTACAGTTACATCATGTTTCTGGTCCAAGCTGTGGTGGGGAAAAAACATCAAACCCAAATTGTTGAACTTTGATACAGTAAATTGGTATTGACGAGTGTTTGTGTAATGGTTTGTTTCATGAGTTGGATATTCTTGTTTTTGATATAAGACTTCCTTGTTTGTTATGGTTATGTGTGATTCACAATTAATATGAAGATAGTGTGTGCTTTTTTTGTTTCACTGAAGGCACTACTTGTCTAACAATGTGAAACTAAATGAGAGTCCGGTGAATCTTCACTTTTAGTTTGCTGATTGTTCTTTAAATGTATTATCCACAGGCTGTGCTGATGCTAAAATTGACCTCGTGTTTGTCCTTGATGCCTCCACCAGTGTAACAGAACCCAACTTTGATCTGATGAAGGACTTTGTAAAAGATTTCCTGTTTGAGGCAGATATTGATGGTGGCAATGTGAGGGTTGGTGTAATCATCTACAGTACAGAGGATTATGTCCAGTTCCAGTTGAACACATACTCAACCAAAGCTGATGTATACAATGCTGTTGATGACATTCCTTATCGATATGGCAGCACCAACACAGCAGATGCTCTTGAAACCATGAGGACAGAAATGTTTACTCGAGCTAATGGAGATCGTCCTGGAGTGGAGAACATTGCCATTGTAGTGACAGATGGTGTATCTAACATCAATTCTAGAAGAACTATTCCAGAAGCAGAACAAGCTCGTGGAATAGGAATCCACATCTATGCTATTGGTATTGGTTTGACAGATACTGTGGAACTGGATGGAATTGCTAGCAAACCTGTGGATGAGAACAGATTTGCTGTACAAGAGTTCACAGAGTTGAGGGATCTGCGACATAAAGTGTTCTCAGCATTGTGTGAGTAGATTATGTTGTGCACTGGTTTGTGAATTATTATTGTTTTGCAAGAATTGTATGCTAGCAGCAATGATATAAGTTGGGATTCTGAGGGATGGGATGGGCTGGGAAGGTTGAAGTGAAATTGGTTCTATGACTTACTAAAGGGGTTTGTGAAAGGGGCATGTTACACATTTTGTTAAAAACAGATGATGATATTGTGAAATTTTAGACCTTACCAAATCTTATTGTTCTTTGTGTTCTTATAGGCTCCACACCAGCACCTGTCATTACAGAACCTCCTCCAGTCATTACAGAGGCGCCTAAAGTCAGTAAGTATTGTTACAATTTACATAACAGAATTGTAAGAGAAAAATTGTATGATCAGAGCATGTATGTGCTTTACTGATTTGTTAAGACAATAAAAATGTAACAAATTTAGGATGTGCATTCAGTTTATCCCTGCCTGCTACGAAATTCAAACCGTAAGATGCAATAATTTCAGAAAGTATTGTGACTAATTTTCTCTCGCTTGCCAAATTCTTAGAAATTAAGAAAATTTCTTCTCAGCAAGAAATTAAATGGTAAGTTACAAATTGTTAGTGATCAAATTTGATCTTTACATGAGATATGGTTCTACTCTGTGAAAACACAATGAAACAGTTATTTGTAGCCTGTGTGCGGGTGAGTTTCAAAGGAGGATAAAACAATATTCACAGCTTGTACAATTCACATCATGTTTCTAGTCCAAATTATTAAACCCAAATTGGCTGCACTTTCATATGGGTTAAAAAAAGATTTCGTGTGATGGTTCTTATGTGTTGGGTGTGCTTGTTTTCAGTATCGGACCTCTCAGTTTGTTATGGCTCTCTCTGTTTTTTTTATGGTTGTATGTGGTTCACAAATATGAAGATTGTGTGGGCTTGTTTGTTTCATTGAAGGCACCTGCCTGACAATTTCAAACTAAACCAGAGGCTGGTAAATCTTCACTTTTAGTTTGCTGATTGTTCTTTAAATGTATTATCTGCAGGCTGTGCTGATGCTAAAATTGACCTCGTATTTGTGCTGGATGCCTCCACCAGTGTAACAGAGCCCAACTTTGATCTGATGAAAGACTTTGTGAAAGATTTCCTGTTTGAGGCAGATATTGATGGTGGTAATGTGAGGGTTGGTGTAATCATTTACAGTACAGAGGATTATGTACAGTTCCAGATGAATACCTACTCTACCAAGGCTGAAGTTTATAATGCCATTGATGACATTCCTTATCGATATGGCAGCACCAACACAGCAGATGCTATTCAGACCATGAGATTAGAAATGTTCACACAAGCTAATGGAGATCGTCTGGGAGTGGAGAACATTGGTATTGTAGTGACAGATGGTGTATCTAACATCAATGCCAGGAGAACTGTCCCCGAAGCAGAAGAAGCTCGTGCAGCAGGAATCCACATCTATGCTATTGGTATTGGTTTGACAGACACTGTGGAGTTGGATGGAATAGCCAGCAAACCAGTGGATGAGAACAGATTTGCTGTACAAGAGTTCACTGAGTTGAGGGATCTCCGACACAAAGTGTTCTCAGCATTGTGTAAGTAAATTACCCTGCATAATAGCCTACACTGATCTTTTTTTCAAGAGTTTCAAGAATCAGCCGTGACATATTTGGGGGTTTGAGGGATGGGATAGGATGGAATGGGATAGATGGGTTGGTCTAGGTATCACTTTCACCATCTTCTTGGTTAGAGGCAAACATCTTTGAATCTACACAGACAAAGCAATGTAGAAATCCATATTAAAAAAAAAAAAAGCCTAAATTTGTGACTTCGAGAACCCTGCTGTGAATACAGTCAAAACTTGACAAAAGAGCTGGTCCTGTTTTTGGTTGTGTCTTGTGGGTTTTTGGGAAGTGACTGGGTCAGATTTCAAAATAAAAATTCAAAGACAACAACAATAATTTGAAATTAATCTCTCCCATTCTGTGACTTTTGAACACCATAGCTGCATCATTCTGCCATCTCACATGACCACTTTCTCTCATTGGTTGGTTTGGTTGAGTATGTGTGGATGTGCACCCAGGCTAGCATGTCTACTGTGTGACTGTTACACAGTATGATGATGTTCATGATGTGATGGGCGAACTTTATTTGGCTGTAAGTGAATGAGCATTTGTCAGTTTTGCGCAAAGAAAAGGGTGGGAGGGGGAGGGAATAGGAATTAAGTTGCGGAGAAATTGAGCACACTGGGCATGACGGTTGTATACCAGGCTTACTTATAATTCTATGATGTTTCTTTCACTGCTTATTATTGCAAATCTCTGGTACCCTTTTGTTTAGCAGGTAAATGCACTAGTTCATGAAAAACGTTAAATTCTTTGCATTGTAATGCTTCATTAGGGGAATTTTATCATCATCCTCTTGATGAAACCTCACAAAATTAATTTTTGGTGAAAAATCTTTTTCACGTCTCTTGTCACCTCCTCATAAAATACTAGATTCAAATTTCCCTTGGTAAGTATTCATGCAAAATCGATTACAGTGAAATCCATTTATATTGGCCACGGTTATAAAGGTAACCCAGTGTTAATGGTAGAATTCTAGATTCCTGTTCTCCCCTTTTCGTTATTTTTGGTAAATTATCTCTGATTTAACAGTCGTGTAAGAGCAAACATCTGGCTAATACAACATTACTGCTTTACCAGTTGTATGAGTAATCACAAGATAGATATTTCCTTGAATCAGGCAGGATAAATGTGTATTTATGGATGGCATGCAAGACAAACAGACAATTGACAGACAAAGTCTTGGTTTTGGCATTGTTGCCTATTGAAGACCTCTCCCAGTGTTTTATCTAGGCCATCGTAAGTTATGTCAGCTATGATTGCATGTTCATGTAATTCACATGGACCTTCCACATTATATTAGCTGAACTACAGCACACAAATAACACACAGATACAGCCACAGATTAATGAATGAAACAATGTCACACTATTTGTCTTCATCTTTGCTTTCTCTCTTATTAAAATCAAGGCCTAGTCTCTCTGTCTAAACTATCCCAAGTGTCAGTAGTCTAGACAAGCACCAAAAAGCCTTTGAACACAGCATTCAAGTGGGTGCAGATCCAATATTTTCAGCAGAAAAAGGGGGTCAGCATAACCTAAGTAAGGTAATTTCTCTTGTCCAAATACCTAATTTGGATACAATGCCACACAGTTATAACAGCCAGGTTTGGAAAGATCTGACCACCCTGTTATACCCATGCTCTACTGTAAAACAATTTGGATCACAAACATTCGAATCAATCAGACCACATAATGCTGACAATCAAATCTTTTAATTCTTTAGTAGATTTTATCATGTGTGAAAGGCACTTTATCTGTCAATTTTAAGAACTTTTACAGAAGAGGAAAACTGATTAATTTCCAAACCACAGGTTCCACATAATCAAAATTTTCTCATATTGTTTACTTTTGCTTTTAGACACTAAATAATGTCTTGATAATTTTTATTAGAAATATATTTAGTAACTAGCAGATTTGCTTATCTGAAATTCCTATGATAAAACTTCCTTAACCTTTAGACAGTTTTATCATACGCATTACTTCTCTCTCACCAGCAAGCAAACCTATTTATCCAGGTTTGGAAATGGAACAGGTTTGACCTTCTGTAAGGTTTCATCATGGGAACAAGGATACTTACAGATAAACATAAATACGGTGTTTGTTATGTCCCATCCTCTTTTTTTTGGTACACTTTTTCAATGTGTCCAGTATGTTCATATCACAGTACCTACCCAGTTTCATCATGACAGATGACTGCTTTCACCTGAAGGAAAGGAATAAACCATGGCTAAAGGATGACAGAAAATTTACTTTCTTTGGTCTTTGAATGTATTTGTGCAGCTTGGCGTCTTAAATTCAGTTTATGCCTGTACTTAATTTTCCCATTATATATAAAGAACTATGTGTTAAATAATGTCAGATAATTTTACAAATAATGCAGATATCCACACATTTATCCATCTGCTGAATAACAGAAGGGAAACAGTAATAATACACAATGTTGCTATATTTTTAAAATGATCATTTATCATTTATGAAGACCTCATAATCAAACAAAATAATGAGGAAACATAGACTAGGATAAGTTTAAGTCTAGAAATATACAAATGTTCCATATCATGCAACTTGTCAAATATTATTTGGCTCTTATTATTTTAAAACTGTTTCATATTATTGGAGGCCTATGGCCTATTATTGATGAATAAATTATCAAACCATTGACTTTCCTGTGAGAGGTTATCTGATCAGGGAGGCTAAAGGTAGAGGTGTAAATATCTTGATAATTATCTTTTGAATCTCAGACAAATCCCCTATGAAAATTACTATAGTCTCAAATTTACTGTGTTTATTCAGTAGCTTCTTGGGGGCACCTATCCTTCCCACTGACATTAAGTGATAGAAGTGGCTCTGGTTTATCCTGATATAGGTTTTTCATATGCCTGTCTTTAAGTACTAAACTAAGGTACTGTAACAGAGAAATGACAGATGTTCAGAGTTAAATCCTTGGTCAAGCTCCTTCAAGTTCCATCTCTGGACTTTACCAAGGAAGTGGTGTGGAGGGAATGTGGGAGTGAGAGGTCGAATGGAAGGAGTTATTCTGTTTCTGACCAAATGCTTTTGTGGAAAATGGCATTACAAAACTTGAACTTCAGGACTATGTGATTTAACTTGAGACATGCCTTGATACTTTATTTCTCTAGGTTCTACACCAGCACCCATTATTACAGAGCCTCCACCTAAAGTCAGTAAGTACTGTCACAAATTGAAAAGCCTATAATTGTGTTTGAGAGTAATTACTATGTTGTCAAAGTAAAACTTCCAGTGTACAAGTCTTTCTTCAATATGAACAGTTTTTTTTTCATTTCAACTGATTTGCTTAGTATGGCAGTTGTCTGGATAATAGAACTTTGTTGCTTGATTGGAAAATTCCCATGCTGCTCCATTAGAGTAAAGAATTTTCTTCTAAATTAAAATTTAATTGACAAGTTACAAGATTCAAGGAGTCATGTTAGAGAGCACAAACAATTTCCATTATATGTCCTCACTATGTATTTGGCTCAAGCATTGGTGTAGGTAATTTAAATTACTAGGTATAAATTGCCTTTATCTTTATGCTATAAAATAACATTGTTGTGTAATCTGTGATGAATCATGAGTTCGGTATGCTTATATAACTACAAGATTGTTTATGGCTCACATTCTGGCAGCAGCATGTGTTCCATGATTATGCTGAAAACACTAAAACTGTAATAATTTCAAATTAAACCAAGAGCTCCTATATAGTTTTTTTCACATATTTTTCTCAAGTTTCCTGATTGGTCTATCGATGTTTGATCTACAGGCTGTGCTGATGCTAAAATTGACCTTGTATTTGTCCTGGATGCCTCCACCAGTGTAACAGAACCCAACTTTGACCTGATGAAGGACTTTGTGAAAGATTTCCTGTTTGAAGCAGACATTGATGGTGGTAATGTAAGGGTTGGTGTAATCATTTACAGTACTGAGGATTATGTACAGTTCCAGATGAACACATACAAGACAAAGGCTGATGTCTTTAATGCTATTGATGATATTCCATATCGTTACGGCAGTACTAATACAGCAGATGCTCTTCAGACTATGAGGACAGAAATGTTTACACGAGCTAATGGAGATCGACCACGTGTGGAAAATATTGCTATCGTGGTGACAGATGGTGTATCCAACATCAATGCCAGGAGAACTATCCCAGAAGCAGAAGAAGCTCGTGCAGCAGGAATCCACATTTATGCTATTGGTATTGGTTTGACAGACACTGTGGAGTTGGATGGAATAGCCAGCAAACCAGTGGATGAGAACAGATTTGCTGTACAAGAGTTCACTGAGTTGAGGGATCTCCGACACAAAGTGTTCTCAGCCTTGTGTAAGTAGTCTAGCCTGCATTGTATGTAATCTGTTTCCAGCAACTATGCTAGTTATTTGTCACCCTTCAGTGTCCTTAAAAATTATCTTCCTGGATTTAATATTTATGATTCTTATCAAATGTCATTGAAAGAGATAATGTTATACAAATTGTAATGAATCTGTGATACTATGGTGAAAGATCACCTAGGTGCAGTAAGGCAACTGACAAATAAACAAAAAGGAAATACAGGATTTTTGCACAGAGGACAAAATTTAAGATGATATTGCATTATTTTAACATCTTTTGTCCTTTTATAGGCTCCACACCAGCACCTCTAATTACAGAGCCTCCTCCAATCATCACAGAAGCTCCAAGAGTCAGTAAGTATTGTCACAGTTTAGAATATTTTGTGATAGAGATTATGTTCACAGAACAAATTTGCATGTTTAAGTTTTAAATGTCTTAAAAGTAGCTTTCCATTATGGCAAAAGTTTTCCCGAGCAACAGGCATTAACACTGTGTTTTATTGAGTTGGTAAATACATCAGATGATTTAAAAATATTCTTTCAGAAAAGGAAACTTCAGCTGCTGAACTGAATAGTAAAATACCTTATTATTTTCAGGTAGTCTTTATACCACCTGTATTTCTGCTTGCAAAATGCTGGGAGCATGAGCAAGTTCACCCTAAATTACAAACTAACAGATTGGTTATAGATTTTTATGATTTTGTTTTAAAACAAAAGCTTCATTTATAGATGAAAATGACAAGCTGATATGTTGGTGAATAGCAAGTGGAGCAAAAACAAAATTATTGCGTTTGTTTGTATCATCTGCCATATCTATCTTTGGGTCAGATTTGTAAAGGAGAGCTAAAATTATTTAAATTGTTTGACCAACATTATATACATCTTCATGCTTTAGAATGGCATCAAGCAGTGCTTTATGTGATGGTTCCATGGGTTGGATGACTGTGCTGGTTTTCATATTATTAGTTATTTTGTTCTTGTAACGAACAGGTACTTGATTGTTTCTCTGCAGGCGCGGCTTCGATTGCAGACTGAATCATCAGCTTATATTTGTCTTGCTGATTATTCTGTTTATGTTTTCTCCCCAGGTTGTGCTGATGCTAAAATTGACCTTGTGTTTGTCCTTGATGCCTCCACCAGTGTCACAGAGCCCAATTTTGATTTGATGAAGGACTTTGTAAAAGATTTCCTGTTTGAGGCCGATATTGATGGTGGTAATGTGAGGGTTGGTGTGATTATTTACAGTACAGAGGATTATGTACAGTTCCAGATGAATACCTACTCTACCAAGGCTGAAGTTTATAATGCCATTGATGACATTCCTTATCGATATGGCAGCACCAACACAGCAGATGCTATTCAGACCATGAGGACAGAAATGTTTACACAAGCAAATGGAGATCGTCCTGGGGTTGACAATATTGCCATTGTAGTGACAGATGGTGTATCCAACATCAACGCCAGGAGAACTATTCCAGAGGCAGAGGAAGCTCGTGCAGCAGGAATCCACATTTATGCTATTGGTATTGGTTTGACAGACACTGTGGAGTTGGATGGAATAGCTAGCAAACCAGTGGAGGAGAACAGATTTGCTGTGCAGGATTTCAGTGAGTTGAGAGACCTCAGACACCAAGTCTTCTCTGCACTATGTGAGTATTATCATTTTGGTGATATGAATAATATGACATTGTCAATCGTAAAAAGTGATAAAAGCTAGGGGATATGAAAAAACTTTGTATACTTTACATTTGATTGACATTTTATTTATATTCTCTTTGTCTAGAGCATGCTGAAGAAAAATGTAACTGTGATTTTTCATCAGCATGAGCATTTGCAGATGTTCATTACACTATCAGATTAACAGTACTATCCCTTAGAGATAGCTACTGCACAGATGGTGTAATATGGAGACAATATTCTGAATAAATGCATAATTCAGACTTCTGGAATTAATAAGTGTAAATATTACAAGCCTGTTTGAAAGTTATGAAGGAAATGCTGCTATTTAGTGTTATTTTACTCCATGCAGTTAAGTGGCAGTCAGACAGGATTATCATATGATTATGGTCTTGAAAATTCACAGAGTTTTGTAACTGAATATTTGTAGACAAAACATAATAGTGTAGATTTTCAAAAAAACATGTATTGTTGAATATGCTGTGAACTGCAGAAAAATGATTCTTGAAGAAAGCGTCTAATTAGGGATGGGTTGTAGGAGGGAGCGGGGAGTGGGATGGAAGGGATTTATGTTTATATGATATCACAACGCCTGCCTTCCTGCTCTTCGATCAGAGTGTGGTCATCACAGAGCTTCTATACTGGCCTAAATCAGGCTGAGGCCAAACTGAAATAAGGGTACGATGTTGGTAATTAGATTAAAGTTCATATTGATCTATAAGATGCTATTCCAAAATTTTTGTCAAGGATTTTAAGAGAAACATGTGGTTTTTACCTAAACTGGTATAGAAAATATGTATATTGTCATCATGATAGTTATTCATAGTAAATTTCAAAAATGTATTTTCAAAAAGCAAATTTTGTCACTGTGTACATATACATTCCTATCCACTTTTAGATATGGCCATTTTCCATAAAGTTTTTAGGTTTAATGAAACAAACCACAGTGAAACCTTGGATTGTGAATTTAAACTTCATGATTATGATCGGACTTGGCAGCAACTTCTAAACTTTTATCTGACTCCCTACACCATTTAAGTTTGTTATGGACATTACAGTAGCAAGAGTACAATAAAACATTCATCGGGCTAAGCATGTGGCCAAGCAGCTCAGGTTATCACACAGTTTTGTGGTAGGGGTTGACTTGTAATGTGCCTCCCTTTTCCCTTCAAAATTGCGATTGTAATGCCCACTATTATTGCTTGCCGTAAAAATTAACCCTCCATTTTCTCAAATCTTTAATAAATGACTTAGGTCATTATGGAAACTCTGTGATGTTATGCCTGTCAGCAAAGTGTTTTCTTTACAACAGAGATAATCTGAACTGCTTATCCAGTACCTAAGTCATTGTATGCAGTTCATGTAGGTGAATTTTGGTTGTTGAGGTACATTTAAAATGTGAAGCGACTTTCCTTCATGAGTTGTTTGTGCTCAGANCATTCCTATCCACTTTTAGATATGGCCATTTTCCATAAAGTTTTTAGGTTTAATGAAACAAACCACAGTGAAACCTTGGATTGTGAATTTAAACTTCATGACTATGATCGGACTTGGCAGCAACTTCTAAACTTTTATCTGACTCCCTACACCATTTAAGTTTGTTATGGACATTACAGTAGCAAGAGTACAATAAAACATTCATCGGGCTAAGCATGTGGCCAAGCAGCTCAGGTTATCACACAGTTTTGTGGTAGGGGTTGACTTGTAATGTGCCTCCCTTTTCCCTTCAAAATTGCGATTGTAATGCCCACTATTATTGCTTGCCGTGAAAATTAACCCTCCATTTTCTCAAATCTTTAATGAATGACTTAGGTCATTATGGAAACTCTGTGATGTTATGCCTGTCAGCAAAGTGTTTTCTATACAACAGAGATAATCTGAACTGCTTATCCAGTACCTAAGTCATTGTATGCAGTTCATGTAGGTGAATTTCGGTTGTTGAGGTACAATTAAAATGTGAAGCGACTTTCCTTCATGAGTTGTTTGTGCTCAGAATCATGTTTTTTTTTCCACTTTCCTTAGGCTCCAGTCCAGCACCAAGAGTGACTCCAGCTCCAGTCAGTAAGTGTGTAGCAAGTATGATCATTATCGGCAACTTGGCATCTCAGTGAAATGCTGTTAAATTTTGTATTAATTAAAAATAAGATACCTCCTTTGTAATCAAAAGTTGCTCAGCTCATTGAAGACATGCCTGCTACAAAGAATAGCTTATAATAGCAGGAAAAGTCATGAATGTAATATTTGCAATGGCATGCCAAAAGTACCCATATTGTGTAGGATGACTTACTTTCACTCACTAACTGTAGTGCTATATTCATTGTATCATGATTAGAACGTCAGCTGTTAAGGTGTTCCTGTTGTTCAGGAAGCTGTGACACAATAATGACCACTGCTAAGGAATACAGTGTTACGTCATGACAGTAAAGATTTTCACCATCAGAGTCTAATTATGTTGTCAGCGCAAGGCATTTTCAGAACTTAGGTGGGATTTTTTTCAAAGTACCAGGGGGTGTTTGCTACCTTGCAAGGTAAATTGTAGCTATTATTAGCATGAAGAAAATGACATCCATTATAAGTCATCAGCAGGATGGCAGTAAATATTTCCTGTAGATTAACTGACATTAACATTTAGAGTGAAATTCTCATTTAAATTTAGAGTTGTCTTGGATGCTTCCATGCAGAGCTGGATTGTAATACTAGCAATGATCATACATTCTTGAATTTAGTAGTTGTAATTCTTTTGGAATTTCAGGCTGTGCTGATGCCAAAATCGATCTTGTATTTGTCCTTGATGCCTCCACCAGTGTAACAGAGCCCAACTTTGACCTGATGAAGGACTTTGTTAAAGATTTCCTGTTTGAAGCAGACATTGATGGTGGTAATGTAAGGGTTGGTGTAATCATTTACAGTACTGAGGATTATGTACAGTTCCAGATGAACACGTACAAGACAAAGGCTGATGTCTTTAATGCTATTGATGATATTCCATATCGTTATGGCAGTACTAACACAGCAGATGCTCTTCAGACTATGAGGACAGAAATGTTTACACGAGCTAATGGAGATCGACCACGTGTGGAAAATATTGCTATCGTGGTGACAGATGGTGTATCCAACATCAATGCCAGGAGAACTATCCCAGAAGCAGAACAAGCTCGTGCAGCAGGAATCCACATCTATGCTATTGGTATTGGTTTGACAGACACTGTGGAGTTGGATGGAATAGCTAGCAAACCAGTGGATGAGAACAGATTTGCTGTGCAAGAGTTCACTGAGTTGAGGGATCTCCGACACAAAGTGTTTTCAGCCTTGTGTAAGTAGTCTAGCGGGTATTGTATGTGATCTGTTTCCAGCAGCTGTGCTAATTATTTGTCACCCATCAGTGTTCTTAAAAATTATCTTCCTGGATTTAATATTTATGATTCTGATCAAAGGTCATTGAAAGAGATAATGTTACACAAATTGTAATGAATTTGTGATACTATGATGAAAGGTCACCTTGGTGCAATAATACTGCAACTGACAAAAAAACAAAAAGGAAATACAGGATTTTTGCACAGAGGACAAAATTTAAGATGATATTGCATTATTTTAATGTTATCTTTTGTCCTTTTATAGGCTCCACACCAGCACCTCTAATTACAGAGCCTCCTCCAATCATCACAGAAGCTCCAAGAGTCAGTAAGTATTGTCACAGTTGAGAATATTTTGTGACAGAGATTATATTCACAGAACAGATTTGCATGTTTAAGTTTTAAATGTCTTAAAAGTAGCTTTCCTTTATGGCAAAAGTTTTCTCAGGTAACATGCATTAACACTGTGTTTTATTGAGTTGGTAAATGCATCAAATGATTTGGAAATTATTTCTCCTGAAAAAGAAACTTCAGCTGCTAAACTGAATAGTAAGGTACCTTATTATTCAGGTAGTCTTTATACCACCTGTATTTCTGCTTGCAAAATGCAGGGAGCATGAACAGGTTCACCCTAAATTACAAACTAACAGATTGGTTATCGGTTTTTGTGATTTTGTTTTAAAACAAAAGCTTCCATTTATAGATGAAAGTGACTAGCTTATATGTTGGTGAATAGCAAGAGAAACAAAAACAAAATTATTGTGTGTGTTTGTATCATCTGCCATATCTATCTTTGGGTCAGATTTGTAAAGGAGAGCTAAAATTATTTAAATTGTTTGACCAACATTATATACATCTTCATGCTTTAGAATGGCATCAAGCAGTGCTTTATGTGATGGTTCCATGGGTTGGATGACTGTGCTGGTTTTCATATTATTAGTTATTTTGTTCTTGTAACGAGCAGGTACTTGATTGTTTCTCTGCAGGCGCGGCTTCGATTGCAGACTGAATCATCAGCTTATATTTGTCTTGCTGATTATTCTGTTTATGTTTTCTCCCCAGGTTGTGCTGATGCTAAAATTGACCTTGTGTTTGTCCTTGATGCCTCCACCAGTGTCACAGAGCCCAATTTTGATTTGATGAAGGACTTTGTAAAAGATTTCCTGTTTGAGGCCGATATTGATGGTGGTAATGTGAGGGTTGGTGTGATTATTTACAGTACAGAGGATTATGTACAGTTCCAGATGAATACCTACTCTACCAAGGCTGAAGTTTATAATGCCATTGATGACATTCCTTATCGATATGGCAGCACCAACACAGCAGATGCTATTCAGACCATGAGGACAGAAATGTTTACACAAGCAAATGGAGATCGTCCCGGGGTTGACAATATTGCCATTGTTGTGACAGATGGTGTATCCAACATCAACGCCAGGAGAACTATTCCAGAGGCAGAGGAAGCTCGTGCAGCAGGAATCCACATTTATGCTATTGGTATTGGTTTGACAGACACTGTGGAGTTGGATGGAATAGCTAGCAAACCAGTGGAGGAGAACAGATTTGCTGTGCAGGATTTCAGTGAGTTGAGAGACCTCAGACACCAAGTCTTCTCTGCACTATGTGAGTATTATCATTTTGGTGATATGAATAATATGACATTGTCAATCGTAAAAAGTGATAAAAGCTAGGGGATATGAAAAAACTTTGTATACTTTACATTTGATTGATATTTTATTGATATTCTCGTTGTCTAGAGCATGCTGAAGAAAAATGTAAAGGTGATTTTTCATCAGCATGAGCATTTACAGATGTTCATTACGTTATCAGATTAACAGTACTATCCCTTAGAGATAGCTACTGCACAGATGGTGTAATATGGAGACAATATTCTGAATAAATGCATAATTTAGACTTCGGGAATTAATGAGTGTAAATATTACAAGCCTTTTTGAAAGTTATGAAGGAAATGCTGCTATTTAGTGTTATTTTACTCCATGCAGTTAAGTGGCAGTCAGACAGGATTATGGTCTTGAAAAAACACAGAGTTTTGTAACTGAATATTTGTAGACAAAAAATAATAGTGCAGATTTTCAAAAAAACATGTATTGTTGGATATGCTGTGAACTGCAGAAAAATGATTCTTGAAGAAAGCGTCTAATTAGGGATGGATTGTAGGAGGGAGCGGGGAGTGGGATGGAAGGGATTTATGTTTATATGATATCACAACGTCTGCCTTCCTGCTCTTCGATCAGAGCGTGGTCATCACAGAGCTTCCATACTGGCCTAAATCAGGCTGAGGCCAAACTGAAATAAGGGTACGATGTTGGTAATAAGATTAAAGTCCATATTGATCTATAAGATGCTATTCCAAAATTTTTGTCTTTTTTGTTATGAGAACCATGGACAGCAGAAACATGTGGTTTTTACCTAAACTGGTATAGAAAATATGTATATTGTCATCATGATAGTCATTCATAGTAAATTTCAAAAATGTATTTTCAAAAAGCAAATTTTGTCACTGTGTTCATATACATTCCTATCCACTTTTAGATATGGCCATTTTCCATAAAGTTTTTAGGTTTAATGAAACAAACCACAGTGAAACCTTGGATTGTGAATTTAAACTTCATGACTATGATTGGACTTGGCAGCAACTTCTAAACTTTTATCTGACTCCCTACACCATTTAAGTTTGTTATGGACATTACAGTAGCAAGAGTACAATAAAACATTCATCGGGCTAAGCATGTGGCCAAGCAGCTCAGGTTATCACACAGTTTTGTGGTAAGGGTTGACTTGTAATGTGCCTCCCTTTTCCCTTCAAAATTGCGATTGTAATGCCCACTATTATTGCTTGCCGTAAAAATTAACCCTCCATTTTCTCAAATTTTTAATAAATGACTTAGGTCATTATGGAAACTCTGTGATGTTATGCCTGTCAGCAAAGTGTTTTCTGTACAACAGAGATAATCTGAACTGCTTATCCAGTACCTAAGTCATTGTATGCAGTTCATGTAGGTGAATTTCGGTTGTTGAGGTACATTTAAAATGTGAAGCGACTTTCCTTCATGAGTTGTTTGTGCTCAGAATCATGTTTTTTTTCCCACTTTCCTTAGGTTCCAGTCCAGCACCAAGAGTGACTCCAGCTCCAGTCAGTAAGTGTGTAGCAAGTATGATCATTATCGGCAACTTGGCATCTCAGTGAAATGCTGTTAGATTTTGTATTAGTTAAAAATAAGATACCTCCTTTGTAATCAAAAGTTGCTCAGCTCATTGAAGACATCCCTGCTACAAAGAATAGCATATAATAGCAGGAAAAGTCATGGATGTAATATTTGCAATAGCATGCTAAAAGTACCCATATTGTGTAGGATGACTTACTTTCACTCACTAACTGTAGTGCTATATTCATTGTATCATGATTAGAACGTCAGCTGTTAAGGTGTTCCTGTTGTTCAGGAAGCTGTGACACAATAATGACCACTGCTAAGGAATACAGTGTTATGTCATGACAGTAAAGATTTTCACCATCAGAGTCTAATTATGTTGTCAGTGCAAGGCATTTTCAGAACTTAGGTAGGATTTTTTTCAAAGTACCAGGGGGTGTTTGCTACCTTGTAAGGTAAATTGTAGCTATTATTAGCATGAAGAAAATGACATCCGTTATAAATCATCAGCAGGATGGCAGTAAATATTTCTTTCAGATTAACTGACATTAACATTTAGAGTGAAATTCTCATTTAAATTCAGAGTTGTCTTGGACCCTTCCATGCAGAGCTGGATTGTGATACTAGCAATAAACATACATTCTTGAATTTAGTAGTTGTAATTCTTTTGGAATTTCAGGCTGTGCTGATGCCAAAATCGATCTTGTATTTGTCCTTGATGCCTCCACCAGTGTAACAGAACCCAACTTTGACCTGATGAAGGACTTTGTTAAAGATTTCCTGTTTGAAGCAGACATTGATGGTGGTAATGTCAGGGTTGGTGTAATCATTTACAGTACTGAGGATTATGTACAGTTCCAGATGAACACGTACAAGACAAAGGCTGATGTCTTTAATGCTATTGATGATATTCCATATCGTTATGGCAGTACTAACACAGCAGATGCTCTTCAGACTATGAGGACAGAAATGTTTACACGAGCTAATGGAGATCGACCACGTGTGGAAAATATTGCTATCGTGGTGACAGATGGTGTATCCAACATCAATGGCAGGCGAACTATCCCAGAAGCAGAACAAGCTCGTGCAGCAGGAATCCACATCTATGCTATTGGTATTGGTTTGACAGACACTGTGGAGTTGGATGGAATAGCTAGCAAACCAGTGGATGAGAACAGATTTGCTGTGCAAGAGTTCACTGAGTTGAGGGATCTCCGACACAAAGTGTTTTCATCCTTGTGTAAGTAGTCTAGCCTGTATTGTATGTGATCTGTTTCCAGCAGCTGTGCTAATTATTTGTCACCCATCAGTGTTCTTAAAAATTATCTTCCTGGATTTAATATTTATGATTCTGATCAAATGTCATTGAAAGAGATAATGTTACACAAATTGTAATGAATTTGTGATACTATGATGAAAGGTCACCTTGGTGCAATAATACTGCAACTGACAAAAAAACAAAAAGGAAATACAGGATTTTTGCACAGAGGACAAAATTTAAGATGATATTGCATTATTTTAATGTTATCTTTTGTCCTTTTATAGGCTCCACACCAGCACCTCTAATTACAGAGCCTCCCCCAATCATCACAGAAGCCCCAAGAGTCAGTAAGTATTGTCACAGTTGAGAATATTTTGTGACAGAGATTATATTCACAGAACAGATTTGCATGTTTAAGTTTTAAATGTCTTAAAAGTAGCTTTCCTTTATGGCAAAAGTTTTCTCAGGTAACATGCATTAACACTGTGTTTTATTGAGTTGGTAAATGCATCAAATGATTTGGAAATTATTTCTCCTGAAAAAGAAACTTCAGCTGCTAAACTGAATAGTAAGGTACCTTATTATTCAGGTAGTCTTTATACCACCTGTATTTCTGCTTGCAAAATGCAGGGAGCATGAACAGGTTCACCCTAAATTACAAACTAACAGATTGGTTATCGGTTTTTGTGATTTTGTTTTAAAACAAAAGCTTCCATTTATAGATGAAAGTGACTAGCAAGTGGAGTAAAAACAAAATTATTGTGTTTGTTTGTATCATCTGTCATATCTATCTTTCTTTATCTTTCTTTCAAATTTGTAAAGAAGAGCTTAAATTATTAAAAATGTTTGACCAACATTATATACATCTTCATGCTTTAGAATGGCATCAAGCAGTGCTTTATGTGGTGGCTCCGTGGGTTGGATGACTGTGCTGGTTTTCATATTATTAGTTATTTTGTTCTTGTGACCAGCAGGTACTTGATTGTTTCTCTGCAGGCACCACTTTGATTGCAGACTGAATCATCAGTTTATATTTGTCTTGCTGATTATTCTTTTTGTGTTTTCTCCCCAGGTTGTGCTGATGCGAAAATTGACCTTGTGTTTGTCCTTGATGCCTCCACCAGTGTCACAGAGCCCAATTTTGATTTGATGAAGGACTTTGTAAAAGATTTCCTGTTTGAGGCCGATATTGATGGTGGTAATGTGAGGGTTGGTGTGATTATTTACAGTACAGAGGATTATGTACAGTTCCAGATGAATACCTACTCTACCAAGGCTGAAGTTTATAATGCCATTGATGACATTCCTTATCGATATGGCAGCACCAACACAGCAGATGCTATTCAGACCATGAGGACAGAAATGTTTACACAAGCAAATGGAGATCGTCCTGGGGTTGACAATATTGCCATTGTTGTGACAGATGGTGTGTCCAACATCAACGCCAGGAGAACTATTCCAGAGGCAGAGGAAGCTCGTGCAGCAGGAATCCACATTTATGCTATTGGTATTGGTTTGACAGACACTGTGGAGTTGGATGGAATAGCTAGCAAACCAGTGGAGGAGAACAGATTTGCTGTGCAGGATTTCAGTGAGTTGAGAGACCTCAGACACCAAGTCTTCTCTGCACTATGTGAGTATTATCATTTTGGTGATATGAATAATATGACATTGTCAATCGTAAAAAGTGATAAAAGCTAGGGGATATGAAAAAACTTTGTATACTTTACATTTGATTGACATTTTATTGATATTCTCTTTGTCTAGAGCATGCTGAAGAAAAATGTAAAGGTGATTTTTCATCAGCATGAGCATCTGCAGATGTTTATTACACTATCAGATTAACAGTACTATCCCTTCAGGGATAGCTACTGCACAGATGGTGTAATATGGAGACAATATTCTGAATAAATGCAGAATTCAGAGTTCTGGAATTAATGAGTGTAAATATTACAAGCCTGTTTGAAAGTTATGAAGGAAATGCTGCTATTTAGTGTTATTTTACTCCATAATGTCAACCAGTAGTCAGACAGGATTATGGTCTTGAAAATACATAGAGTTTTGTAACTGAATATCTGTAGACAAAAAATAATAGTGTAGATGTTCAAAAAAACGTATTGTTGGATATGCTGTGAACTGCAGAAAAATGAGTCTTGAAGAAAGGGTTTAATTAGGCATGGGTTGTAAGAGGGAGCGGGGGGTTGGATGGAAGGGCATTATATTTATATATCACCACGCCTGCCTTCCTGCTCTTCGATCAGTGTGTGGTCATCACAGAGCTTCCATACTGGCCTAAATCAGGCTGAGGCCAAACTGAAATAAGGGTACTATGTTGGTAATTAGGTTAAAGTCCATATTGATCTATAAGATGCCATTCCAAAATTTTTGTCAAGGATTTTAAGAGAACCATGGACAGCAGAAACATGTGGTTTTTACCTAAACTGGTATAGAAAATATGCATATTGTCATCATGATAGTTATTCATAGTAATTTTCAAAAATGTATTTTCAAAAAGCAAATTTTGTCACTGTGTTCATATACATTCCTATCCACTTTTAGATATGGCCATTTTCCATAAAGTTTTTAGGTTTAATGAAACAAACCACAAGTGAAACTTTGGATTGTGAATTTAAACTTCATGACTATGATCGGACTTGGCAGCAACTTCTGAACTTTTATCCGACTCCCTACACCACTTAAGTTTGTTATGGACATTACAGTAACAAGAGTACAATAAAATATTTATCGGGCTAAGCATGTGGCGAAGCAGCTCAGGTTATCACACAGTTTTGTGGTAGGGGTTGACTTGTAATGTGCCACACTTTTCCCTTCAAAATTGCGATTGTAATGCCCACTATTATTGCTTGCTGTAAAATTTAACCCTCCATTTTCTCAAATTTTTAAAAAATGACTTAGGTCTTTATGGAACCTCTGTGATGTTAACGCCTGTCAGCAAAGGGTTTTCTGTACAACAGATAATCTGAACTGCTTATCCAGTACCTAAGTCATTGTATGCAGTTCATTTAGATGAACTTCGATTGTTGAGGTACAACATTTAAAATGTGAAGCGACTTTCCTTCATGAGTTGTTTGTGCTCAGAATCATGTTTTTTTTTCCACTTTCCTTAGGCTCCAGTCCAGCACCAAGAGTGACTCCAGCTCCAGTCAGTAAGTGTGTAGCAAGTATGATCAATATCAGCAACTTGGCATCTCAGTGAAATGCTGTTAGATTTTGTATTAATTAAAAATAAGATACCTCCTTTGTAATCAAAAGTTGCTCATCTAAATGAAGACATCCCTGCTACAAAGAATAGCTTATAATAGCAGGAAAAGTCATGAATGTAATGTTTGCAATAGCATGCCAAAAGTACCCATATAGTGTGGGATGACTTACTTTCACTCACTAACTGTAGTGCTGTATTCATTGTATCATGATTAGAAAGGTGTTCCTGTTGTTCAGGAAGCTGTGACACAATAATGACCACTGCTAAGGAATACTGTGCTATGTCATGACAGTAAAGATTTTCACCAACAGAGGTCATCAGAGTCTAATTATGTTGTCAGTGCAAGGCATTTTCAGAACTTAGGTAGGATTTTTTTCCAAGTACCAGGGGGTGTTTGGTACCTTGAGAGGTAAACTGTAGCTATAATTAGTGTGAACAGAATGACATCCGTTATAAATCATCAGCAGGATGGCAGTAAATATTTCCTTCAGATTCATGACATTGTTATTTAGAGTGAAATTTTCATTTAAATTCAGAGTTGTTTTGGACCCTTCCGTGCAGAGCTGGATTGTGATACTAGCAATAATCATACATTCTTGAATTTAGTAGTTGTAATTCTTTTGGAATTTCAGGCTGTGCTGATGCCAAAATCGATCTTGTATTTGTCCTTGATGCCTCCACCAGTGTAACAGAGCCCAACTTTGACCTGATGAAGGACTTTGTTAAAGATTTCCTGTTTGAAGCAGATATTGATGGTGGTAATGTCAGGGTTGGTCTAATCATATACAGTACAGAGGATTATGTACAGTTCCAGATGAACACATACAAGACAAAGGCTGATGTCTTTAATGCTATTGATGATATTCCGTATCGTTACGGCAGTACTAACACAGCAGATGCTCTTCAGACTATGAGGACAGAAATGTTTACACGAGCTAATGGAGATCGACCACGTGTGGAAAATATTGCTATCGTGGTGACAGATGGTGTATCCAACATCAATGCTAGGAGAACTATTCCAGAAGCAGAACAAGCTCGTGCAGCAGGAATTCACATCTATGCTATTGGTATTGGTCTGACAGACACAGTAGAGTTGGATGGAATAGCCAGTAAACCAGTGGATGAGAACAGATTTGCCGTGCAGGATTTCTCAGAGTTAAGGGACCTCAGGCATAATGTTTTTGCAGCCCTCTGTGGAGGTAAGTGAAATTATTGTGGGGCTTGAAAAATAACTACTAATAACATTGCTGTTATGTTGATAATAGAAAATAGTAACACATTTTATATTGATTATAAAAGGAAGGGCTCATTCTACCTTTGAACATCTGTTTTGATTAATTAAGTTTGTTTTGTTAACATGTTTTTAAATGTGATAAATGCAACATAATTGTCTTCAAGATCTGATTTTATGGGTGTATCAGAGCTAATAAGACATTTCATTGAGCTCTGTATCATCTCATTTTGTTAATACTATAGAAACCATACAATTTACTTCATGGGCATGCCATTCTGTTCAAACGCAATCCAGATAGAATGAGCATTAGCTGGAGTACATCAGTCTGAAAGTGAACTTTAATTGTAAAAAGTATCATTGTAATTAATTGTATATAGTATAGTATATATACTACTGTATATAGTATAATTGTATCAAAGTAAAGATTAAGATATGGGCTATGCCATAGCCACTGAAATATTTATAGCTGTGAAGTCACAGTATTCTTGAATAAATTACTATTCTCTGTAAAATGTTATATGACTGCAGCAATGACAATAGTTTCCAAGAATTTACAGAGTTGCAATGGATAATTTAGTGTCATGGCAGCACTCTGTAACCTAAATATTCTTTAAACTGACAGTTCTGCTCTTTTCTCATTTTTCAGATGTTGTGAATAACATTCATGTTCCCTGTTAATTCTTTTTTTTGTATCTAATAATTCTTTTCATTTCTTTAGGAGAATAATCATTCCTTTCAGGCAGATGGCTAATTCTCATTTTTTTTAATGTTTGTCTTTCCCCTGCTAACACTTGGCTGGTTTCATTTTGGGTAAAGTACTGTTGTTGTATAATACTGCATATTATGTAACATGAACTTCAGAACCAGGGACCTACAGGGAGATGTACAGAGATTAAAGTAATACTTTTCAAGGTCAGAATATTGAAGGGAAAACAAATATTGAGCGGCCATCTTTAAAAATCTTGCTGATGTTGCAAGAATTGTGCTCTAGACATAACCGGGCCATCTAATATTGAATTTTTGTTTGTTGCAGATATTAAGAGTTAAATAATTTCCTTACACAAAAACATTGATTTTATGGGCAAATAGCCATTTATTGTGAATAAGTTTAACTGTTTGTGAGGCATATTAGATGAATTATATGGTATAGAATTGTTTGTCAGTTGCAATTTTTTCATAATTTTTCCAGTTTAAATAACTATATCTCAGGCCAGAATAATACCAGGTGAAAGTTTTTCACTACTAAAGTACACACACTGAGCATTCATGTGATACTAATAACCTGATTTAGCGAAAAGCAACTTAAGCCTCATTTTGACTGACTGCAAGAGATATAAAGAGATCAAAGTAATGCAAAAAGATTGAGACCAGAGTGGTTGACTTGGACTTAGGTTTGGTGTCGGTGTAACAGCCATTGCTTACTGCAGGTATTTCTTTAAAAATGTCACCTTGCCACCTAAATTAGGTAATTTTTACATGTCTGAGAAACCTGACAGTATCAATTGATTGAAACTGAATACTGCTGAGAATTTAAAGTATAGATGCCTTATGGGTTTGAGGTTAGGAAGATGGCTATTTAAGTGGGTTTTGTGAAGATTCATGTGCAGATTTTAAGATGACTAAGTTCAGGAGCTTGATATGTTGTTGCACATGGATTTTACAGTGAAATTTGCCTTGGTTCTGGGGTTACATGATGAGTGTTGTTTTATTTGCCACGCTTACAAAGATTCAAAAGAGATTTAACAGATTGTGAAAGCAGCTTGTTTAATTTACCATGAAAAGGAACACCTCCACATATCTGATAATTTACAGTGTTTATTTATTAAAATAATGCCATTTGTATTTAAATGATATAAATGAGGTCTGATTCAAAAGTTCCTGAACTTTGCCTCTAAAAGCTTGTACACTACGTCAGGTATTAGTTCCCCCCACCTTCTTCAATGCAGTTGAGTTGGAAGTCAGCACAATAATTCCAGGATCTAGACGTCTGTAAGTGTCAACTTGCCAATTACCATTTATAACTATAGTTCTCTAGTAACTCAAATCTGTTTCTTCAGCTGAGTTTCCATCCTTGGGAAGAGAAAAAAGTATTGAAGGTCATAGTGTCACTGCTGAACTTCACTTTGGGGTCCTAAGACAGTTTTATAAAACTGTAAAATGGAAGTGACCAACATAATGGCACAGGTTTTGACTGTTGCACCATAAGAATGCATGTCAGTGTGCCCCACCCTTAAAGTTCAGCATTTCTTGCCCTCAGAAAACGTTGCTGTTGTCCTCCACTCTCAGTATTTGTGGAACATTGCGTAGCTAGACTTCTTTGACTTTCCAAAGATGAAAATTAAGCTGAAGAGAGGGAGATCTGTGATTACAGAAGGAAAACTGGCTGAATTGCAGATAGTGCTTGACAACTGACACGTAAAGATTTCCAGGGATCATCTAGGCACGGCAGTGCCATTGGAATCATTGTGCTGAGTCCCAGTTAGACAACTCTGAAGATGATGGAGGAAAGAAACACCATAAGTAAATCTTTGAGCTGTAAAAGCATACTCCTGGGACTTTTTTATCACACCTCATACATAGTTTTCGTCTTAACATTTTGTAATGTGCAAGTTATTGAAAGAAGAAGGGTTAAAATGAAATGACCCATTGTGCAGTCCACTACATGATCAGTGGAGAATGTTTCCATGTTTTTTTCTAGTCTTCAGGCTCCATCTTTACAGCTGGCTTTGCAGCTATCTCACTGTGATATTTCCTGTGTTGTGAGTTTAATACTGCAATTAATGACTTTTGCTCCTCATTGTAATCTGCAGTGATGGAACTAGCTCTGGTTAAATTGGATTTCAAGGTTTTTTTCTTGTAGAAAATTGTTTTTTGTTTTTTTTTTGTATCTGAGAATTCATAAACATTGATCTTATCTTTAATGATCTGGTTCCATCCTGACCCCTGGATTTAATGATTTATGTAATATTTTCACTTACTGACATGGCAGCTCTGTGAATCACGACTCGTTTCCATTAATGCTGTATGTCTCTAATTCAAGCACTAGCAAAATGCAGCCCAGCAGTATGTAAGTGTTCAATCCTAAGTCACCTCCTATGTCACCTTGCCTGTTTATCTAATATCGCTCTTAAATGGTAAATTTCAAGAAGTCTGGAGCTAATGACTTCTTGCTCCCAAGATACACCATTAATCATTATTCCTAAGTGATCTTTCTCTTTTAACCTCTGTGCCCATTCGACAGTTTCAGTTCTGATTGTTGTCTACCAGGTATGTCAGAAAAAGTTTTGCCAAATTATTCATTTCTCACTTTAATTTTGCATCCTTTATGTCAAGTTATACCATTCCCTCCTAGTTTATGTGTTAGCTCATATTTCACAGCACTCAATTCTTATAAAGCATTGGTATCAGCTACATGCACCATCATAGTCTCTTGATATCATCAATATCTTTTCCAAGAAAGAAAACCTCATAAAATGTGATAGATGAAAATCATCTTCAGATATTAGATGCACCGACATAGTGTCTAGATACATAATGTATGCAAAAATGTTTCTTGCCACTGATTGATTTGTCCTTTTAATTCATACAGAAACAACTCCAGCGATCAGAGTCACCCTGCCACCTCCCAGATCAGGTAATCTCTGTTCTTTGTTTTTATATAAAACTCATGTAATGATATTATTGTTAATGCTTTTAAGGCAGTTAGTCTTAAGAAAAGTATTTACATGTATAACGATAATGGTTATGATTTATATACGAACATGTATTGAGAACTTATAACAGGACATTTCATTGTTCCCGCCACAAAGTGATGAGTCATAAGGCTTTAAAGAGAATATTGGAACACTGTGGTGGACGTGATGGTCTCATCACAGTGCTAAGAGGCATATTTAAATCCCATACAGTATTTATTGGCAAAGGACCTATTATTCTGCAGCATTCATTAAAACTTACACTTTCTTCATTATAAGCTCCACTGTACTGCAAACTAACATTCAAGCTTCTCATTTAAACAATTTTTTTGAAACTTTAACAATAATATCAGCATTAGTATGTGATTCATCCATCCCAGCAAGTACTATTGCACATGAAAGCTCATTGTTATTGGTCTTGTTCAAAATATTGACATCCAGACATTGTGTATATAGAGAATGCCCAGCAATGCTTTCAAGAAGAATGAAGAGTACATGTCACATATCTGGTCGATAAAAAATGCACTGCTGCCCATATATATATCAAATATAATATCAAACATAATATCAAACTGGATATGTCCTATATGTTAAAACCAGTGTTAAAACTTGCATTGTACCTTTCTACACATGTATGTCAAACAAGTTGCAAGCCAGTGAAAACTGAAAACCTAGAATCCTTGTGAAAGATGACTATCACACTGTGAATAGAGATCTATTGGTAGAACTTTCAGTTTCAGAATTTCAAGCCTTTTTAATGAAATAAAGATATTTGTACCCAGTGGTTATATGACTGTTTTTGTGAACTTTCGTGTTTTCAAAGGCCTGTAGCTAGAGATCATATATGACACTTGCATGACTTAGCTGCAGCAAGTTATCAAAATTTACCAAAAGGCTTTGTGCTTCTCTCACAGTAACTGTATATGGAGACTGAGGAATTCCATGTCTAGTGATATGATATTAATGACTCTAATGATATTACATGACGGACATTTGCAATCTTTCCCTCAGACTGTGCTTTGGGTAGAGCTGATCTGATCATTGTTATTGATTCCTCAACAAGTGTCACAGAGGCCAATTTCAGAAAGGTAATTGAGCATTTTCTGTTCCTCTTATTTCCTCGAGTAGGCATGAACATTATAGGAAAGGAGATAAGTTGTCTTCTCGTTTGTTTTTTTCAGGTGCTAGACTTCCTGAAAGACTTCTTGAGCAAAGCTGACATAGACTCTGGCAATGTGAGAGTGGGTGTGATTCTCTATAGCACTCAGGTGTACCAGCTCTTCCAGCTAAACACCTACACCAGGATGAGGGACATCCTTAATGCTGTAGACAACATTGAATACAGATATGGCAGCACCAACACAGCTGGTGCTCTTGAAGCGATGAGGAATGAAATGTTTACACCAGTGAATGGCGACAGGGCGGACATCCCTAACATTGCTGTTGTTCTTACTGGTAATGCTCCTGCTGTTGCATGTTTGAAAAAGATTTTCCAGAGCTCAAGTTTGGAACAGTCTCAGAAGAAAGAGTTTCTGCTTCTCATCTTATTTCATCACATTACGGGCAACTTCAGCGACATGTGTTTGTAGATGAATTATCAAGGAATGATATTAGCAAAATTACCTGGCCGACAATCCAAGTAAAATATATTTGCAAGTTATTGTCTCCTTAAGCTTTTTAAAGCGGAAATTCCAAGGTTCAGTTGGCATTAGACTTGGACTGTATTACATTTATTCATGCATTATTATATACTGCATAGAGTGGGATATCTTGATTTTGTATATATAATGATCCCTCTCGTGGTATGCTGGAAACAGTTGATGTATTATGTAAGTTTTGTTGCAGTCTTAGTCTATTACATGTGCTACATATGAAGAAAACATATTGGAAGTACCTCAAAAATGTAATATGTACTGTGTGAAGACCAGATTTACTATAACTTGAATTTACCGATTACCCTAATGTGAATTTACCATTTATCATGCTTTGATTGAAAATACCATAAAAAAGTAATTATGTACTAATTTGTTGTGTGTTTGCACTCTTTAACTAGATGGGGTATCCAACATCAATGGTCAGAATACAATTCCCAGTGCTCGTCGAGCCCATGATGATGGCATCCACATCTACACCATTGGGGTTGGTCTGACAGACTATCGTGAGCTGGATGGCATCGCATCTCCCCCAGCCAGGGAAAACAGTTTCAAGGTGGCTGACTTTGATGAACTGCAGAATGTGGATGAGATGATTTTTGCTTCTGCTTGTCCAAGTAAGGGACAGATTACATATATTTACTGTTGAAAACAGAACTGCCTTTTTTTCTCAACTTGCCAGAATTCAGGCATTTTATTGATCTGTAGGAAAAGTTCTAAGATGCTTAATATCTGTGACAATTTACATTATTTACCCTTTAGCATGCTAGAACAAGTTCTGGCAGTTTTTGTCAGGCTGTGGTGGCATCTCTGTGAAATGAAATCAGCGATTTGTGTTCCCATAGTTATTCTGGATTTGAGGAAACCTCATTAACAATGTGAGACTTCTTTATTCTCAGTTAATCTCTCTCTTATACTCCTTGAAACAAAACTTGAGGACTTGCCAAGCTTGGAAGTGTGTTTCGTTGCATGATAGTAAAGTTAAGAATTCTAGTGCAGTAGATTGGAGTCTATGGAATGCCTAATGTTTTAACACAAGCAGACAAACGCAGAAGCCTGTGAAGCTACAGTTTCATGAAATAGTGATATTCATAGGCACAATCACATATTCATGTTTTCTTTTAACTACATAATGTCTTTTAATATTAGGTGACAATAAAGTTCTAAGATTCTAATATTCAAACTGCATCAATTTGCTGATTCATGTGATAAGATTTTGCTTCCTGCTTCCTGGTGAAATGTCATGAAATGTCCAACTGATCTTATTCCTTTTTTTTCATAACCTTTTTTGCAGAGGAATTTACAATGCCACCACCAACAAGTAAGTGTTATTTTATTTTCTGTTTTCTTTCAAATTCTAGCATGTTGGCATGAAAAAAACAACACTTCATCTTTCAGTCTGACAGATATAAAGAAATAAACATCCACCATAGACATGCCTGAAAGAAGAAAAAAAACAACTGAATAGAAATGAGTGGAAAATTGCTTTTCACTTCTGTAGCTCTTTGAAAACCTTGTGCTATATTAGACTTATATCATTTTATACTGAGAGGGCTATATAAATAACATGGACAATTTTGATGTCTCTGCTGCAAACATGCAATGATGCAATTCAGCTACAGCAACTTCTTTTATATGGCTTTTTGGTTTCACAGTTTTTTTCCAGTTGCTGCACTGTCTTATGGACAGGGTTCTGATAACACGGATTAGTATCTTCCAGCTGTTAGACAGCTGTTATGAATATGAAATTGTAGCACTTCACAATCACATTCTCTGCAGAGGTCTTATGGAGGAACTCATTCACATGTGCAGTGTTTTGCTGTTTTACTTGATGTTGTTATAGTAACTCTTTTTTTGTAATGCTATCCTTCTGAAGATATTATGTGTCACTTACTTGTCCTCAGTTATAATACAACACTTCTTTTGACATTTTGTTATGTTCATATACTAATAATTTGAGTCTTGATATCTATACACCACCATTTATATATTGAGTCATTACTATTATTTTTTTATATTTGTATCATGAACTTGATGTGTTACCAAGCGTCATCATGTTGAAATTTCTGTGGATAGCTGAGTAAGGAATTTGCCAAGTATTTGTCAGGGTTACTAACTTGTAAGTGATGAAAATGTTGGTTGATAATTAATAGATTTATGCCTATCACAGAAAAGATGTATGCCTATCACTGAAATTAGGCTGATGTGTCTGAAACCACTTTGTTCAAGATCTCTCTGAAACAGTCTTTCCTACTGTAGCGTGTCACCACATCTTGCACATACATTGACACTATCACAATATTTTAGGGAATCAGAGAAATATGACCAGCCCTTTCATATGATGATACTTGTTACATTTGATTTGTGAAATACTGTTCTATCAGATATATCTTTTTCATGATCATGTTTGTAGAGAAAACTAGTGGTGATGTGCTCGACAGGATACCCATAGCAACACCCAAAGGTTCATGTTTCAAGATTTCTCTTTGGATGACTAACGCTTAGAAGACACTCTTAGTTCTGTTTGCTATATCTTAATTTCAAGTGATTTAGGCCTTTTCCCCCAGTTTCAGTCTTCTTTTTTCAAAGTTACTCATAGATAATTAGTTAAATAATGGTCCGTTTTTTGTAACGTTTTTTTTTTCATTGTTGTCTTTTGCAAATTAATGGTAGTGATTTTGCGTTTGCTATTTCAATGAATTTTCTAAGTTTCCCTAACAGTCTTCTTATTATTCTCATGGAACAACTTCCTTCCCTCAAAATTTTAGTAGGACCTACATGATTAAACCTTATTCAAACAGCAAGATTGCATCTATTTTTTTCCCTCCCCTCTCCCTCCCCCTCCCAAATCTCTTAACCCTATGCTGCAGAGTTTTGCTGAACTTGTCATGCATCCATAGTGCATTGTTGCACGCTGTCTTATCTAATAAGACATCTTCAGGAGAAATTTTCATCAATTAGAATTCAACATCCTCTGTCATTGAACAGGCCTAAAGACTCATGCTTGCCACCTCTAATTGCAGTTGTAATGATGGAATCGTTTGTATTTATATGTATTTATAAATTCTCAGATAAAGGATTGTCATTGCACTGTGGGAGGTTGAAAGGTATTGGAGGAGATGTTAGGAAGGCGGAGATGCTATCTCTCACTTTTATATGATTTCCTATACCTGATCTTGCTCTCTTAATTCAAAATTTTACTTTTATTCTGATGTTGGAAGAGCATAGTACCGAACAAGTGTGCAGCACATCCATCTAATACTATCACACTTAATACAGAGTGGCACTGACAAGAAAGTGAACCAACCATTTTTGCCATAAACTTGAGAATTTTTGAGAAAATCCTGTGGAGTACATCTAAGTTACTGATTATTTCATGAAAGTGTACCCATTCTGAACAATGTAGTGAGCAGCCAACTTTGACATAAATATTTGAATTAAATTGCATTTCAGTTTGGGCTCTGGTTTTATGGCTGAGAGACTTGCTCACTGATCATCGTTAATAAATGTATCTAACAACGCATGGTGCTTTTTTCCCTAAAGCTTTTCAGTTTATCCATTTGTCCTTAATTTCAATGGAATTTGAAGTTAAGGCAGGAAGGGATTGTTGAGAACTTAAAATGTCCGACACCATGTCGATGATCATTTACTGATTGATACAAATGCTTGTTTAGGAAGGACATTTCAAAGCGACGTATGTATTTCGGTTAATCTTTTTTCAAAATTGTTTAAAAGGACCCAATTTTATCACTGATTGTTGTCAACATAAGTGAAATGAAAAGTTTCTTCCTTTTCTCTAATCTCACATATACACAGTCATAACAGTGATCAAAAGATCTCTGTCATGTTTGCCTTGGCACACAGTATTTATCTGTTTCTGCAATGGAATTGGATTGATGGTGATGGAAGAAAAAAAAATGTTCAGGTTGTTTTGTTATATTCTTTCTTCAGGTAAAATGTCCTTTCGAATTTCTGAATCATGTTTTTCAGTGCGACCCATAATAATTTCTTAATGTATTGTACCGTATGTGCGTTCATAGCAGAGCAGTTTAAAATATGGTCACAACCATTTCTCTGTTTATAATTTTGCATCATAGAGTTGAAATTTATCACGATGGTGCTCCATATCTGGTGTATGCTGCTGCAAAGTTTGAAAAGTATTTATTAATAATTGTTAAAGTTATTAAAATGATAGAGGGTTCACTTTTTTAAGTGCCAGTCTGAACTATAGTTTGAATGACCAGTTCATTTACATCTTCATTGATTTATCGCTTGTCTTCTTCTTTTCCAAATGGCTGCTTACACATTAGGGGTAGATGAACTTGTGATTTCTTTAGGTGTTTTTATAAACACATTACTTGTGCAAAGTCAGCGCTAAAGATTTAAATCGTTTCAACAACTACAGCAATCTATCTTACAAGGATTTTCTCATTTTCATACAAATTTTCTATTTTATTCATTTTTTTTTTCTTTTATATCAAACAGCAGCTTACCTAGATTTTATCTGTAGATTTTATCTCTAGAGGAATTCAGTCACATAGCTTTCTTATGAGGAGATATAAATATTTTTCTGTAAATTAGCTTACTAGAGCAATCACTTTCATTGTCTTTGACATTAATTGTCAGTTTCTTCAGAGTACATGTATTGACCTCCACTCTGATTCCATGAAGACCAGTTACTTTAATGAAATAGATAGCATTGACATGCATTAAATAGTTACGCATAGTTTTATTTTGGATTAAATAGAAGCAGTCTCCTAAATGTTGAGTAGGAATGAACAAAGTGAAGTTATTAATTTATGTGTCAGCAAGATTAGTATGCAGCTGTGACACCTCCTATGATTAACCGCTGCAAGATTAGTAAGCATTGAATGGTATTGCAATTAAGCCTTTTCTTTGTTGTGTAAAAGGCACAACAACATCAACAACCACAACCACCACCACCACCACCACTACAACGGCAACGACAACACAGAGGACAAGGAGGCCACCACGCACACCAGCACCAAGAACAACATCTCTACCATGGTGGCTGAGACCAACAACCACTAGAGGTCTCATCATCTATATTTAAGCTTCTTGGAATGTTGTTTTTCACCACTGTAGATTCCACACCAGATTATGATGCTTTTCAGGTCACACCTTGCACAATGTATCTAATGGTCATAGTTGAACAAGGTGGCTGTGCAAGAATAGTGGTCACTGCATTTGATTCGAGTTTATATGTATGTTTAGACTATTCACAGCTTCATCTTTCCTAAGGGTGAGACCACCTCATCAAGAAAGCTATTTCAGACTTTTAGCTGTGGTAGTATTTAAATATGTAGCAATTGTACAATACAACAGTGATAATAAATACTTCTTGGGGTTAAGGAAAAAAAGTGAAGTGATTCTCATCTGTATCCATTGAACAGTATTACTCAGCGCATTTTGTGCTTAGTAAAGTGAAGAATGACTCATGCAAAGTGGAATACATTCAAGTTGAAGACAAAATTGATATTATAAATGCATATTTAAAGATTTGGAGGAAAAAACCCTCATGTTTTCTTAAAATGTCTCAAGTCTGCTTTGAGTTTGACCTGAAAGAAAGACTAGTTAAATGTCTTTGTATAAACATAAATACCACAGGTGGGGAAAGCGAGGAAATGTATTGATCTCGTTATCAAAAAGAAGAGAGAGCAGAGAACTAACATGATATACCTATATAGTGTGTATGTAGCATAGGTTGTGGACATCAAGCATGAACAGATTTCTATTATAATAAAGAGACGATCCATCGTGACTGCACAGTGTGTTTTCTAAAAGTATCTTTATGCAGTACAAATATATATATATATCTGTAACAAAATTGTGTTACAGTTCCTTCTTGTATTTTTCTGGGTGCGTGAAAGCTCAAAGAGGTAGTGTGGTCTCACTCTTCACACAAAATTACAACGTAGCACACATTTAGGCCTTTCCATTAATGTCCTGCTTGAGACAGATTGCTTGAGATAGCATTTATTTTGTTTTAGGCTTGTTTTAGGTGTTTGGTCATTAGGTAATTTGGAATAGGTCTTTTAGATTCTAGGCATTATATGAACAGTCTGCTTCTGGTTTGTTTTACGGCTGAAATAGTATAAAGACTCTTTATTAACTGGAAGAGCTGTTTTATTTTGAGTTGGTGAAATCATAAGAGATCTCTGTCTCAGACCCTAAAATACATGTGCCTGTGAACGGCAACAAAGGGAGGATTTTAGGGTTTTGAGTCAAGAGATCTCCTCCCGCGCCCTACCTTTTTTTTTGTTTGTTGATGACACCGGTTTATTGCCAACTGATAATTGCTGGCCAGAGGCTTCAAACCTTGCCTGACCCATCAATTTGCCCCTTATGTTTCAGTTCTTATTTATTACAGTAATGCCCTTAGCCTTGAAGCCACCCAGGCTATTTGATTTTAGCACCTATTTATTTTCACCTGCATTTAGATGAAAAATAGATATGCAAATAATAAGCAGTACTTGGGACGTATTCAAATACTGACACTTGATCGCCCATGACACACATAGCTAGATCCTCACCACATTGAAGTGAAAGACCTTTTGTGATACAGCCTTTCCTGGTTATTGCATTGCTTTACGACAGCTTTAAATAGCACCACAAGCTTGACCATGTATCCATATGCTTTTAGATTGCACTGGAGGTGAATAGAATACATATTTCTTCAGGTGGCTGAAAGGGCTTGAAGGAGTCTTTAAATTCTATATTTTGCCCATCAGATCTTTAAATAAAAAAGGCTTAAATTTTAATGTTGTCTGCTTGGAGTTGCAATAATCTGTGATTGAAATGCATCTGAAATATCTTGTATATTATGGAAAAAAGTGAAGCAGTTCTTTTCACTAGTCAGATGTCTTGAAAAAGTCCTTAAATTCTGCTTCTGGAAATAGGTAACAATGCCGAAATGCAAGTTTTGCAATATGGAGTTCATAACATAGAAGAGGACTGTTTATGTCTTTACATCAGAGAGTCATTTTGAATTTCCCAATTTTACCACACCGTTTCCATTTCCTTATTACATTATACAAATTTATTATTTGTAAGACAAAACAGTTCCAAATTCTACAAGAAGGTTTCCAGAATCATTTGGACAGACCTGATTTAATCAAGCATATAAAGTAGGTTCTTAAGAGACAGGGACCCTTTACAAAAGAGGGGATCAATGGTAGGGTTGTGATAAGATTGGGCTGCTATTCATTTCTGGTGATGTTTTGTCTTAGGTTTGACCATATTACAGGTAACACATCTGTGGATGACATTTGATCCATCGGAAGAAAGGCAGTATGACTTTCCCTAAATGCTTTGAATGAGATCATTACATTTTATTACTCGACAATGCATTTTGAATTTGCATGAGCACGCACATCTCTGCAAGGAGATATCCATGTATTGCAGATACACAAGTGGAAGTGCAATGGTAAATTTTGTTTTTATCATAGTGCATGGAAACAGGTCGTTTAATGTAATTTGAATGTATTTACTTTTGAAGTGGGTAGAATTTGTGTAAGGAAAGGTGGGAAAGAGAAGAGGAAAAGGGATTGAGAGCTTATGTTCCTCTTTGAATTCAGATAATATTATTATATAGAAATATTTCAATTTAGTCAAATATTCTGCTTCTGGATTTGCCAATAAAAGTTCTGGCAGTAGTATGCAATGTCTTCAGTAACAGAATCAGTATCATTTTTATATGCTTCAAGCTGATAGTGTGCTTGACTGATCTACTGTTGAGGGCATATTCATATAAAATCACCAACTGAGACAGATGAATGCAACAGTGTAACTTTATTCCACAGCCACAACTACCACAACAACCACTCGACGCCCAACTACCACAACTACCCGTAGAACCACCACAGCGCGACGCATTCCACGTGAGTTGGTGTAAATATTTTGTGGTTCAATTTTAAAATTTCTCTTCTAGTATTTTTATACTTTGTTATTTAAAAGACATTCTTCTTGTTGGCACCCTGATGACATTTAAGCTGATCTCTGATAAATTGTGCCATAGTTGTGCTGATAAGGGATTTCAAAAGCTGATTCGCACACACCTGGCTTCAAGCACTGTACTATTCTGCACTAATTAGGAGTTCCATCATCTTCCCCACTGACTTCCACAGAAACCAGTGAGACTGGCACAGATCTCATCTTTATGCTGGATTCATCTGTGGACAGCCGAATCTTTGACTGGATGAAATCATTTGTCAGAGACTTTTCCTCTCAGCTGGATGTGGATACTGGTGAATGGCGAGTAGGTGGCTTGACCTTTGACTCCAGGGCTAGAGCAGAATTCCATCTTAACAGGTAAAGGATTGAGCGTGAATCTTATGATATGTGATACCAAATCACTTGCTTGTAAAATTTGCTTTGTGTTTTTAAGAGAATATAATTAACAGTATCAGTGAAAATTTAAAAAATATGCACAAATCATGGACAAAAGATAAAACAATGCACAGGGCTTGAAGGAAACAAATCATGAAAGGAAATTACTCACAACAGTGAGGAGAAAGTAAGCAAAATTTATACAACAGATAGAAGAATGTTTGGAAAATTGGATGGGTAATGAAACCGAGAAAGAAGAAACAAATTTTGCAGAATAGCAAGTAGGATGAACGTTCAGAGTCATAGACAGTTTGCTTGTCTGTGAAGTAGTGGTGTAAAGGTATTATACATTTATGCCACTATGTCAAAACACTAGGGAATTGTTGAGGTGGACAGCTAACAAACAGATGGAAAGGTCCATGATTGCTTACACTAGTCGGCAAGGTACATGAGGAAGAAGAGTAATGGTTACAAAAAGGAGAATAAAGTGTTTGTTTCATTTCTACATGTAGTGATTATTTCATTTTTGTAGAGTTTGTTTGCATCTACATCAATATGGACAACCAACCTAATTCCTCAATCTGCATATGGGATCAACATGATTGAGAAACTGATTCACAATGGTCTGCAGGTCCCATTATCAAATGTGCTAACGATGATAGGCTACCCAATGCACTAAAACGCACTAAAAGCCTTAGACGTCATGAAATAATTGGACTGCGGTTAATGATCAGAATTACTCTATCTTGAAATAAAAGTTGAAAGAATAAGAGAAGTTGCATTCTGCCAATTTTACCTGACTAAAACACGTGCAGAAGGGTCTTTCATGAATTCACTCGCCCTGAAAATCTGGTTCTTCTTTGACCTACACAGTGAAGGAATAGAGAAAGGGACCTTCCAATTCCACCTTTATATATATAGATTTCTTGTCTCTTGCAAAGCTGGAGACCACCATAATAAGCTTATTATTGACTTCTTTGGCTGATCCTTACCAAGCAAAGAACTGAAACAAGCTGACTTTTTTGGTCCTCAGATACAATTTCCAGGATGAAGTAATAAATGGAGTAAGTGCATTCCGTAATAGACCCAGTTCCCGCCGGCCTGATGTTGCAGCTGCCTTTGATTATGCAAGAAGAAATATGTTTACCTACAGCAATGGTGACAGACCAAGGGCCAGAAATTACGTAATCTTATTGACTGGTGGGTTATCAGCTTTTTGTGAAGTCACTGTGAGCATGGAGTCCCACCTCCAATAGTCTAACAACAGCACATTCACTTTCAGTTTATTCTTGTTTGTTTGTTTCCCATATCATCTTAAATTATTCAATATCTGTCCTTTTATTCTACTCCTTATTCCTTCTCCTTCTTTCTCTCATCTCCCTTAAAGTAAGTAGCTGAAGTTCTCCCAGGCAATGCCCAAAGATATGATACTGTATGAATACATGTATCTCTTTGGTACATATCAGTTTGGCGACATTAGGATAGTAGATGATATGAACATAACATACTTTAGCACATTTTCATTGGTCGATGCATAACTGAAAGTAGTTGTATGACTGTATGTTGCCTTTCTCTGTATATAGTTAACATATTGAGCACTGTAGACTTTTGTTGTGCATTCAGAAGTTTAAAATGATATCAGAAAATGACAGACTAGGCTGTAAATTGGTAAACTCTGTGTACTTCAGAGGCTAAAATTTATGTGAAAAAGATGAAAATTATGTTGACAAAGCTCGGTTTCAATAAAAACATCAAAAATAACATTATTTTTCATTTCTAGTTATGTTCGTCTGAAATATTGGTTTCCTTCACTGCAAGTTCCCACAAACTTGAACACAGTTCACAGCATGCATTCTGTCAAACCTTGTTTCATACTGTTTTACTTGTTTTGGGCACCATTATCAGTGTATCTGCTGGGATACTCATTGACACTCTTGTAACAGGTGACATTTGGATAAACTGATGATATACATTGTGAGCCTGCTCCCCATTTTTCTGGCCTTTCTACTCTAGGATGGTTGTGATAATTGTGGTTTTGTTTGATCTCTTTGTAATAACTGATGCACAATACGGGATTTTTGACAGGCTACCTTGAGAAATCAGGACATACATTTTGTTTCATCTCCCATTTCAGGTAATGAAAAAAGCTTGAACACTGAGCGTACCTATGCTGCTGCCAATCGTCTCAAGGATGAGGGCACTGGAGTCTACACAATTGGCTTGAATTTCAGAGATAGCACAGAACTGGATGAAATCAGTTCCAAACCTGTAGATGACCATAGGACCTTAATTTACAGTGAGGATGAACTGGGAGAAATTCCTGGCATTTTCAAATACAGAATGGATAGAGGTATATGTGGTGTTGAAATTCTATGTTATAGATAGGCAGCTATAAGATTAGCTTAATTACATGTGTGTTGATATTCTATGTTATAGATAGCCTGCTATAAAATTAGCAGTGATTGTAGGACTGCATGAGTTAGAAATGAGAACATTGGTTGATATGATGAGATACAATGACAGAGGGTATGAAATTCAGAATTGGCAGTGAGGCAGTCTGTCTTGCTACAGAGTACCTTTCATGACATCAGAATTTGCATTTACATTTGTCTTTCACAGAGCAGTTTCAGATCAGAATCCCAGGGGAAAAGCAGCCTGTCCATGAAGAAATGCAAATACAATCTGAAGTAGCTGACTGTATTCAAATATAAATTTAATTACTCTGGTAATCGTTGTTGTGATGAGTATCAGTAATGAGTCCAACTGCCAACATTTTGTTCTAGATACTCAGTAGCTTGTTAATGATTGTTTAAATAATGTGTGCAGAGTAAAAATGTCAAAATCTTGGAAGTCTTTTTTTTGACTGTCAAGGCATGTATCTTAGTAACCCATTTCCTGTCTTCTGAGATCATCAGGCTTGAGGACTCAGCTAAATGTGTAATTTGTTCTGCTGACAAAACAGAATGAATGAACCTTCTTCTTGTTTATCTTCCAGCTCCACCACCAACCACAAGGCCACCACCAACCACGACAACTACTACCAGGAGACCAACACGACCGGTTACACCGTATACAGGTGGGCACCAGTTATAGTCTTGCTCGTAATAAACTTGAAAATCACCATTTCTAATTCAAGAGGATTCCTTTGCTCCTGATTTTGAGGTGTGTGAGAACTTGTGTTTGGGAGAAGCCATTTTAATAATGGCCATGTTTCTGCCATTGGCATGAATGTAACCTCAGGTGATTTACAAGTCATCTCTGGAGTTGTTGAAAATTTCTCAATCTGATGAAAGGCTGATGTTATTTTCTCATTATGCCGCTTGGAAAAAATATGTAATCTGTAACTGTTAATGTTATTTGCACTTTTCCAAGTGAGTCCCATCCCAAAATTTAAGTGCTCTATGCAGTATATCTCCAAATTTCTGTAAAATAATTGCACAGTTGGTAAATGACCAGCGAGATGCTTACTTGAATTAACACAAAGTCATTTTGGAAAGTTAGATCTTTTAAATAAACATAATATATTGCTGTTGTTATGTTAATAGGTGAATGCAAGGCAAAAGGAGATGTGATCTTTGTGCTTGACACATCAGGAAGTGTAGGAGAATACAACTTTGCTCTCATGAAAAATTTCACATATGCTACTGTCAGAGATCTGGAAATTGACAATGGATTTTTCAGGATTGGAGTAATCACCTTCAGGTATGGCTGATAGCTGACTGCACTGTGCATTCTCTCATTCCCTCCAGTCTTTCTTCATCACCCTATCCCCTTGTCTCTTCCCCTTACTTTGATTGTCCCCCATCATCCCCCTTCTTTTCCATCCTCCCCCAAAAGTAGGCAGGCTTAGGAATCATTCTTTTTTTCTTCTTTTTCTGCTGCCCAGACTTGTCATAGGGTCACTGTGCAGTGACCTAAGTTAGAATGAGCCCTTTTCTGAAAAAAGGTACCATGCTGTTTAAGAGAACAGGATCTTTGTTGACATGTTAAGCAAAAAATAAATTACACCCTATATTTTTCAGCCAAAATTGCAATTGCAATGATAAAACACTGACTCGTTTGCTTTGCTATTAAACATTTTCCCTGCGTTCACCTAGAAGTGTGAAAAATGACTTCGGCCATTTTTGTAGCATGGTGGTGATACTGTGTTGATGATATAGGCTTGATCTAGGAGGTCAGCTGTTCTGTGCAGATCATAAATTTGATCTCCCATCCTTTTCAATTTATTTAGTCACAGTAGAAGCCACATGTGGATCTTACTAAAACTGTTTATCAGTAGTTCATGAGGATCAAACTGATGGTAACAAACATCTTCTTTGTAAAAAGATTTAGATTGAATTGTAGTGCAAGTTTTAACAAATTCTCACAAATTTATTCTGAAACTTCTACATTATATGTAGCACAAGATGAAAATATGGAGAACGTAGTCACAGAAGTGGGGAGTGAGTGCAGACAAATAGATACTCACATGGGGTAGGGTACAGGGGAAAATGCTTAAGAAGACAAATGCAAAAAGAAAATTGAAGAAGGAGAGAAACTGATTAGGTAGAATTGAGCTCATAACCACAGTGTTGGCACCTTGTCGGATTCCAGGGGGATGGTGAAGCAGTGAGTGCCAGCAAAGAGGTATGAGTTCAAGTCCTGCCACATCACTTTCTTTCCTTCTTCCATTTTCTCTCTGGAATTGCTTTCCTTAGTACTTCCCCTTTTATCCTACCCTATGTGAGCAAACATCTGTTTGTGTCCTCTCATTTCTTACCTCTTATGAGCTTCCCACTTACTCACTTTTCCTCTGTCCTCAGTCTCTACTATTTCTCTATGTATTTCATTCTGACTCAAAGTACCACCCCTATATTTTCATTTTTTCATGTGTTTTTGATTTTGCCTGATTTATATCACCTTTTTACCTCAGTGATGCATCACGGATCGAATTCCAGCTGAGTTCCTACACTACAAAGCAAGAAATCTTTGATGCTCTCCAAAGAATGCCCTATGTTTATGGCTATACCCACACAGCAGAGGCTCTGAGAAGAGTCCGTACAGAGATGTTCACCACTAGAAATGGGGACAGGCTTGGTAAGGGGGCACTGTTGCAGATGCTAAACCCTGTTTCTCATAAAGACAACAAGCTTTCATTTACTTTACTCAAAACAGTAGAGTATGACTATAACTCTTGTCTCAATTACTAACAGTGTGCAGGTAATCAGGTGAAAGGTAGTTGCTCAGATTATTCAGATAAATGCTTCACTCTTTTTGTACTTTTGGTTGAGTGTAGTTTCCTAAAACTAAGAAATTTTTCTTCTTGACAATTGCTGTGGGAACCTTTTCAGGGATTTATTTTAAACTTCTGTTTTGACTTTCAAAAAAAAAGCAGAAGGTAATTTGTTTGAAAAGAAAAAAAAGTAGAAGTACCTTAACTTTTTCATAACTCATGCAACACATGGATCTCAGGAAACACTTTTTAAGGCTGAGGATATTAAGCCTGTATGGCTTGTTACCAAACTTTGTTACCAGTTTTATTTGCCACAGTAGTACTGCATTGATTGCCAACATATTGTGCAGTGCCAGTAATGGGAATGAATTTGTAATCAGTGAATCATTCACAAATCCCTTTGGTACAATATTGTACCAAAAGTCTTTGGTTNTAACTTCAATGCTGAAGATGTGGTCAAAGTGAGAGAGATTCAATGCATTCTGTTGTGGAAGCTGCTTATAAGAGAATTGAAAGTATTTTGGTGCCCTCTGAACTGGTCGGCATAATTAATTCTGCAGCACGCAAGAAACCATAATATTGTGAATGAAATTCACACTAATGATATCATAGACTGGAAGGCCACTTCTGGTGCATCTGGGGTTTTGCGGATTAGAAAATCAGAAGAGGATCTGCCAATATCCTGACCCGATTTCATGCAAATAAAGATCAGAAAGAACACTCTGGATAAAATCGAATTCAAGATCTCCCACTTGCAGGAATCCTTCGGCACAATTACCTTGCCGCAGGGAAGGAATCCCGAGGTCACACCAATTTTATTGGAGAAATGAACCTACCCCAGTTATAAGCAATCCAGATCATAAAAGATTCTACCTGTCTTTACCTCATTGTCACTGTCATAACTCTGTTATCATTTCTTGTCTTAAATTAATATGTCTTTAATGTCTTAACTAATGTTACCACTTTACAGAGCAACACATTTACAATACATGCTATTATCATCACCATCATCGTCATCATCATCATCACCACCATTACCATCTTCAGCATTGAAGTTAGCATCGTTGTCTGTATCATACATTTATGATTACGTTTTATCATTTAAAGTATTTACTATTGCACTCTTCAATGCAATGGATTTGTAATGACAACCATGGCATTTTATGTATATTTATCATAATCGCTATGTCATCATAAGGATCGCCAGACTCATCATTGTGGGTACTGCTGTATTTTATATTATTCTTTTAAGTTTGTATCATTATTGCCGCTTTCCAGTTCAAAGGATTAGCAAGAGATACGATCATTATCACCATCCTCGTAATCTTCGTTATGACTTTCGCCACACAAAGCATTATTGTCGGTTTTATTTCACTTGTTGCACTAATAATATTGTGCCAGGAACCAGTATGGCCTTTTCACAGAAGCGCTATATATCTGCTAATATCATCGATTACATTGTCTTGTTGTTGTGTTCTTCATTAAAACTGCATCTCTATGCCTTTTTACAGATCAGCGTTTTATAAGAAACGTCTAATAACTAATGTAAACATCACTGCATTCATCGTCAATATCACCATCAATTGTGATTTGTTGTCATTGTCATTGTGTCATTATGTCATATTTATTTATTTTCATGTCATCTTTCTTGTTATCGCCTTAGTTATCATCGCATTTTAATAATTAGTTCTTAAATTACTGTCACA
>JAWQUT010000302.1:425202-469612 GCA_033807755.1 Ellobium chinense | reverse complement strand
GGGGGGGGGGGGGGGGGGGGGGATGGAAAGAAGATGGAGGTTGGGTGTATGTGGAAAAGGAATATTGTGAAAAATTCAGGAATGCTATCATGTATATTGTTTCATCAGCTAGAGATACAGTATTCCTAAATTAACATTGTTAGTGCTTGGTTGCAATAGTTAATCACATAGCAGACTTGAGGGAGTCATCTGCTGTATTGAATCAGCCCAGCTGAAAAAAGAATTCCATATCTCAGAATTTATGCGGCAAGTTTTATCATGTGTTAAGTAGATGGTACAATTTTTCTTAAGTCTCCTATCCTCATACTCATGAATTCTTACAATGCCTCATTCCTCAGATGAGAACATGTGCGACAGGAATCCATGCAGGAATGAGGGAGTCTGTATTGATGGTCTCAGGTCTTACATGTGTGTCTGCACCAGCGGATTCTATGGAGAGAACTGTGAAAAATGTGAGATTCTTCACCTTGATTTTTTTGTGCACTTGTCTGTCTTTAAAGAATATTTTCATAAAATGAGTTTGGTGTACCCTACACTGAACTGATCACTGGCTCAAGAAGTTTTTTGTGTCTTTCATCTTTTATTATGTTGTACCATTATGTAAATTCTCTTCCTGTTATTAACTATGTTCACAGTTGTTGTTTACTATTACCTCTGTCATTGCCAGTTCTCATTGCTTTTGAAAAGGCTGCAGTGCCATGCATTGTTTTGTTTCCCAAAATAAAACTACAGAATGATATATTGATAACAGACCTAGACTAAATGTATTGATGGAAAAAAAAGAACAAAAATGAGCAGGATTTTGATGGATCTTGTGTTAGTTTCATACACTTGCAAAGTGAGCCCGTAGGATGAAAATACACAGAAATATGGAATTTGGTACTTATATAAAGAATTTTGAACAGTCATGATGACGCATTTGTAATTTATTCTTCTGTAGCTTATTCAAGATAAATACAATTTCTATATAACCTCACCAGCCTGTGGACCAGCTGCTGATGTTGTCCTCATCCTCGACTCCTCCACATCTATTGGCTCAGTCAACTTTGCTGCTATCAAGAGCTATGCTCAGAGAATGGTCAGTGAGATGAATGTTCTGACCTGTGGCATCAATATTGGTGTGATGAAGTACAGCTCAGCAGCCATGATTCAGTTCCAACTGGGCTACTACGATACAGAGGATGAGATTATCACAGCCATTGGTACCATTGGCTACACTCCTGGCAGGTCCAATATGGCTGAGGCACTCAGGGTTGTGCGTACACAGATGTTCAACAATAGGAATGGAGACAGGTAAAATTTTGTTGTTGTCAATGGAGGTGAAAACTGTGCCATCTGATCAGTACTGTTGGTACGTGAGCCGTGTCTACAAATGGTTATGGATGCCGCCTCAAGTCAGATGGATAAGCTTTTATATTTCACATATTAGACATTATTGTATCAGTTTTCTTTACCATTACATTCGGAGGGAAAATAAACTAGCTTATCTGCAAAGGTTGTATGCAGTATGAAATGTTTTGTTCATGAAATTTGGAATCCTAGCATTCCATGATTTGAACAATGTCATTGAATTCAAAGTAGTGAAGTGTCCCATCTTGCCTCTCATGTCTTTTTATACCTTGGAGAGGTTGTGAGAAATGCCCTGGGTAGGTAAATTTATTTGTGTATGCTGTGCTAAAGATTGTCATGATATTGATGTCCTCAATCTTAAGATTCTGCAGTACCATAGATCTTGTGATTGTTTCTTATGCTAAAGGTACTAGGTTCATAGTTGTGTTGGATCTGAGAGGCTTGATACTTCCTCTAGTGATTTGTTTTCTTGAGGTTCTTTTTAAGGTGATACTTTAAATTCTTGAAAGCTTTTGAGCCTGGCCATATTTTGGGCAGATAAGCTCTGTAACCACCTCAGTACATATCTGACTGACTGCTTTTTGTGAGGGTCATTAATGTCCCTCTTTTCCTGATTGGGCAGAGAGCTTTCACCTCAGCAGGTGGATTTGGTTTGAGCCTTTGAATCCCTCTACCATGCTGTAAGGATTAAAACATTCATGTCTGCAAGATCTATAAGACATAAAATATATGTTCTATTTCTCAGATACAGTGCTCGCAACATTGCTTACCTCCTGACTGATGGCACAGTTGAAATCAACCGGGACATTACTGCATCTGAAGTGGAGCTTACCATTGATGCTGGAGTGCGCCTCATCCCACTGGCTGTTGATATGAGGGACCGCAGTGAGATTGAATACATAGCAAATGCCCAAAATCTGCCACTGTTGGAAATTGAGAGCGAGGAAAGCTTGATGGCAATGAGTGATCAGGTCCTAGAGGCTGTGTATGATCGTAAGTTGTCTACTTATTTGCATCAACCTGTTTTTAAATGTTTTTGGCAATTACTTTTGTAGAAGAGCTTTTTCTATATATAAAAATTGTGCCTGAAGATTAGCAAGTTGTATGGTTTTTTGGTAGTGATAATAGTGCCCTAGAATGATGATATATTTAGAAACTTTAAAAAATCCAAAAATATCTGATTTCCAGGCATGAAAAAACATCATCATCAGGGATGAGCCGTAGAAATAATAGATTAACTGGACAATTTTATCCTATCCGTACATATTCATCAATGCTGTTTCTATGCAGTCACGGGCATTAGAATCTAGATCCTCAGTTTGTACTGTGTTACTCATCCCTGACTTTTCTAGTTTCTAGTGGTAGAGACTTCATTGCCTCTTGCATTATGCAAATAGACAGCACCAGCATTTTGCTGTGTTCTACTTTATTTAAGTGCTCTCAACCCAGAAAATGTAAACTTACAGAGATGAAGTAAATAAAATGATTTGGCTGTAAATTTCTGAAATATTCTTGATAATTCACATGGTTGGAATCTTCCTATTTGAGTCTCTAGAACTTTTAGATAGATATTTGTTAACTCCATGACTATCACTTTGGGTATGAAAATGACAGTGTAATTTTCACCATTGACTATAGTTGCATTCACGCCCACTCTGTCCTTAATAGTGTGTGATGAGTCAAAATATTTTACAGAGGCATTTTATTCACGCTTTATCAAAACCCAGAAATATATGCCAAGGCCAGTAAGATTTTGAGCTTTTGGGGCAGAAAAAAGATAACTTAAAATTTAAGATCCTTTACTTAATAAACACAGTTACATTACACCCTTAGCAACACCAGAACTTTCATAAATCAGTGGTAAATCCTGCTATACACTAGCTTACTATTACTTTCCAACTATTCAAGGCCATTTAAAATGAAACCAAACCTTTATTCCCCCTTTCCATGGCCCAGTATATGACTTTATAGGGACTATTTAATCTGTATACCTTTTTTGTCAAGTCTGTTTTGCATCTTCACACTTTTGATCATACTTCCTATTACTCTAGTTCCTTCACCTTCTCCCTCCCCCCTCCCCCCCAAAGGTTGTAAATTTAGATTGTACAGTTTGGCAACTTGGTGTCCTCTTGTTTAATGCTTTTTTGTACTGTAAATGTACCATAAGCTGTTCAATAAACTTGTTAAACTTGTTGTTAGTCCTGGCAACATGGTGGTCCATGGAGGAGTAGATCATTAATGTGTTTCCAGTAAAAATATGCTGTTCTTGACATTGATAAATATCAAGCTGCCTTAAATGGAGGACTATTGTGCTTACTTTCAGGCAGAAAAATTTGATGGATTTTTAACCAGATCTGCTTGCATTTCAGTAATACAAAGCAAAGCAGGAAGAACTAACATCTATCCTGTTTAATAGTACCCTTATCTATGACCAAAGCCTCACTACATGATGAAATGTTCATCGATATTTTTGGCCTGAGCTTGCTAGCTTGTAGCATAGCATCTTTTGCTGCTTCTCTTGTTAGCTAAGAATGAGAGAATGAAATGCTGTTACATAGAAGGCTTTTAGTATTGTGCATATTATCTCTGGTATTTATTTTTCTGACCATCTTACTACTACATTCATATGTATATATACTCTGCTTCACATATATGTTCATCATCTTTTAATTTTCACATTTGTCTGTGAATTCAAATTGTTCTTTACTAGTATCAATGTAACTTGCATTAGTTACTTTTTGTTTTTATTTTGTGACACAACGTCCCATTTTTAGCATTTATGTCATAGTTTTGATCTGCTGTCTTTTCCAGGGGGTGCAGGTATAGGATTTTACCTTTCCACATTTCACCAAAAATTCACAGGGTCTCATTCATACTGTTTTTGACTTTGAGCAAGTGCTAGAAAAGATCTTTGGGGAAAATGGATGTCTGCACTATATTTAGGCATCATCAGTCAAGGAAACGGCTTGATAATATGTTCTCACAAAACTGAGAGAGAAGGAGTGCTTTGATTTTCTAGATAGGTACTCAAGCATTCTGAGGAAATCTCCGTGCAAATGTTATCATCTGCAAATGCAATGAGGCCCTGTAATAATTTTAGCAGAATATCTCTGTTTGAATTTCCAGTGTAAACTGCACCTTCACAAAATATTAGTCTCTCCTGTATTCAAGTTTGATGTGGAGGGACTTACACTCTACTACTCTGTAGCTCTAACCTTTCTTTCATGTAGTTTTTGAATTAACACTGCTTTTTAAATGGAGCAAAGAATCAGATTTAAGTTAATAACTGAAAACTAACATCTACCAGCAACAGAATATGCAAAGTATTGTCTCAATCTTGACATCCCGTGCCATGCTTTGTGTTTTGAAAGCTGAGAAAGGGTAAGGAGAACTGCACAACACTTTTGGATGGGTGGAAACTGTTGAAAGTGTTAAAGATATAATATTTGTTTGACTACAAGCTCTTATTAGTTTGAAACAAGTTATGTGGAGATGAATGAAGAGATCTGTCATCCGGAAAGTTCTTTATTTCATCTTAATGAATGAACATTTTAATCTTCAGGAAAGGCATGTTTACCATCTTGTATTGTTAATTAAGTTAGTATCTAGTTAGAGCATACACACAGGTTATTGGCTGCATTGCATTGATAACATAATGGTGTTACTGATGTTACTTTAACCAGCTGCAAAAGATGCATGTTCAGAATATAGTTCTGGAAGTTGAATTGAATGAAGGACCTCAATTGTGTATTCAAAACCCCTTGCTTCGCTGCCCTTGTTCCCTAGCCCTTTGTCTTGTATTTTTTATCATTGGACTTTCTCCATATCCCAATGACTGAAGTACATCTTTAACATGAAAAATAAAGGGTTGCAGTTGCACATTATATGCTATCCCCTTTGCCATTCGGGGTGCATAAATCTAGGGGTATGTTAGCTTCTTGCCTTTGTTTATGAAGTTTGCCAAACTTCCAGGGTCCAACCCCTGCTCCTAGCATCCTAGTATAGTGTCTTGGGAGAGTACCATGATATCACCCTCAAATTATGCCTAAATCTAAATATTTAACTCAATACATACGTACATTACCATACACTGGCACCATGCACATTCTTCATGGGGCATTTTGTTTTTTGACATCATGTATATCTGACTATTATAACCTCATCATGCGAAATGTTCCAGGACTCTGCCACCTAATATTTGATTCGGAGTTAGGGGCACGATTAGAAAAAAAAAGCATACAATATGTCATTGTCATGTGTTAGAGAGATAGAGAATTCTTATTTAATGATAATGTCTAAGAACTGTCCCAAATTTGCTTTTTCTTCCTTAATATTACCCCCAATCCTGCCCCTAATCCTAAATCAAGCACTAGGTAGCAGTATTCTAGGATATATCCTTGGTATTTTGGCAGAATTCGGGATTCAATTTGAATTCAAGTCAGGGTCGTGTTAAAAAAAAGCAAATCCTTTGTTACCCTTGATGGTTTGAGGATCTCTGATCACGAATTTAGTTTTTATGAGGAAATAAGTAAACTCAAATTTTCTGTGTGGGTTGAAGATATATAACAAGGTCATCATTTCTTATGCATAATAGTCCAGACCCTATCAAACTGTCAAAATTTTAGGACCCCACCACAAATCACACCTAACACTCTTAATTATCTGTCTGTCACATTCCCTCTAATTGTTCCTTCCTCTCAAACGCTCATCTTAACTCCATTAACCCCTGCAGTTGTTGGCAACAATAATGTGTAATGTTACTCAGACTTGTTGAAATGGGAAATATACACACTGTGAAGACTAGTCTTAATTTTTTGGCCAGTATCATGCCATTCCTGTCATGACTTCAACACTAGTTCTCAGTACTGTATCATCTTGCACTTTTCAATGAAATATGGTCATAATTTTTCCTCAAATGCAGCAACATTCTTTTACTGTTCAAGTTTTACTGAATTATACTCTCTCTGGTGAATCACACCTGTCCACAAATAATTTCGAGCACCATGGTTATCAGTAAGAAGAAGTTTGAAATGGTATTTACCATTATTGCTGCTAACCCGTGACTTACTCATTTGCACCACTGAACCAAATCAGTTCTTTGAGTTTCATATGTATCTTGCGTTCATTCACATAAACCGTTTCATATGTCACAACCATTTATATTCATGTGTAACATCGTAATTGCTAACATTCCTGTAACATAACAATCTTACACACTCTTTTTTTAGATGTGCCTTTTTTACTTAGGGTGATATGTTCTACCCCTTACCTACCTATTTTGTTTAAAATTTACCATGAACTATTGTTTCACCATTGCTTTTATAACTGTATGGAATTATTTGGACAGGAGAAATACATATCAAATCACTATGGAGATAAGAATCTGTGGAAACTCTCTAGTAATTTTCGTTTTCTAACATATAGTCTGTTCAAACCATTACTTTACTGGTCATGTTTTTGTTTTCACTTCCAATGTTTCTTGAGTTTACTTTATTAAAATAATTATGGAAGTATTTGGAGCTGGACCTTGCACTTTAGCCACTGGCTGGTGCACTTTAATTTCATAATTCATGAATAGGTTTTATTTCTTACATAATAATGATATATATTATGTACATTTTATTATGGACATCCAGCAGTGATCAATGGTTTTTCTCTTAATTCACTTTTTATTGTAAGATGAGCATTCGTTGTAGTGATTAAGAGGTTCATGCTGCAAAAGTATGTTAACTTTATGGATGTTGTATGGTGATTTACTCATTTCTGATTTTATTAATTTCTTGATTTCATACCTGACCCCGTTATAACAGTTGATCAGTTCTAAGAGTATTTATGTTAAGTTACACCTTGGGTCATCCCATTTTGTTATCCTAAGCATAAATGTTGACATGCAATGCATTAATGTAGTCTTAAAGTGTTTTTTGAGGTCATAGGAATATTACTGTTCCATGTTTCATTACTTACATGCAGCCCTTATTAGTGATCTACCACATGAAAAACAGTTGAAAAAGTATTACGTTTGAAGTCTTTAGTTGTATAATGAATACAATTGCAGATTTATTCATAGAGACAAAGCACACCATTGTTAGATCTAAACGTCTTACTTTAGGCACTGCACAGTAATTTATGCTGCAGGGCAAGGGAAAATGAGCCAAAACATGATAGCTAACATGACAAACCAGAAAAATTGCTCATATATTACTAACGCTGAGAAAAAAAGAGCTTCCATGTGGCTAAATTAGGCAGCTGACACCCATTTTGTTTTTGCTTGCATCGCAGCAATGTTTTTCATCACTGTGCTTTTTTTGTTAGCATTATTCAATCATTCACATTTTTTGAGTCAGTCATGGCTGGCTGATTCGGAAAGGTGAATTCTTTTGAATGTTTACACTCAGCTACCAAGAAAACAAGATCATTACTTCATAATGTGGCATGTTGGTCAGCATTCATTCCATTTATCTACTTACGTTTATGTCCAAGCAGCAAATCCTTAGGAAAATACACTTGAAATCATTTCAGTGTAGTTAGTTGCTTTGGTAAGACCTTTTTCATAGATGATCTATAAATGGTGTGCTTTGTCTCTCACACAGATATTATTCATTGGCAGGTGCACAGCGGCTTGTGATGAAAATAAAGAGTTATTCTTTCTCTTCTTTTAGCTGAAAACCACTGTTCTCCCAACCCATGCCACAATGGAGCAGAATGTATCAGTGAACCACTGGGCTTCTCATGTGTATGTTCTGATGGATATGCTGGAGAGACATGTGACAAAGGTAAGAACATTAGTTTCATTATCATTTTCCCATTTCTGTCTCCTAACAAAAATGAATGTGTAATGTCTTGTCATCCTCAACCAGACAGATACCATATTATGCAAATCACTTGCACCAAACCATAATCTATCAACTCTTTCATCATTTAAGGGACAACTCCTGTTACCCCACGAAAGGTGGCTCGCATGGCCCTAGTGCTGTTATCGCATTTCACACCTGCTTGATTGAAACTCATTATTAACTTGGTGGTGTAATCAACAGCTTGCGACACTGATGCTGATGTTATCTTCGCTGTGGATGCCTCACGTTACAACAGTGGTCCAGAGTTCCGAGCCATCAAGCGATTCCTCAGAGATGTGGTCAAGAGAATGGCATTTAGAGGTGGTAGTTTCAGAGTAGGGGTGGTTGAATATGGATCTGCACCAAGAATGAGGCTCTCTTTGTTGGAGGGAGACAACAAGCGGACAGTCAAGTCAGTTGTAGGAGCACTGAGGTGAGATGGTTTTGCTGTGGTATCATTACTGCTGTTGGTTTATAATTGGTTTATAATTACATGGTCATCGGTCCAGTGACAAGTAATGACTACACTTTCAGATACAGTTACTGTATTTTCTGTGTCAAAGTCACTGGACAATCCCAATTCCTTTGAAGTCTAAAAGTTTGTTTATGCTCTTGTGGAGTTATGGTTAAAGAGAATTTTTGTGTGACAGTGTTGGTGATGTCATTTGAGGTAATTTATAGAGAACAGATTAAGCTGAATAGACAGTAGGCTATTTGAGACTGATAGCCCAGTGGATTTGACCACATTTAATGGGAATTACTTTGTGTGTCACAGAACATTCATCATATGTTAAGATTACAGTAAGACCTCATGACTTTATGCCATATGGGCTTAAAAATGGTGGCTATTTATGGTAATGCTTTGGTCTCGAGGCCATATCTTTTATTGTCTTAAGATTGTTCCATTGTTTAAATTAAAGCATTTATAATCAATCAAGTGTGTTTCATTGTGAATCAATACCACTGAATCAAGAATCTATTAAGAGTGTGAAAAATGTATCAGTACCCATTTACTTTGTAAGTGAGCTATACTTTTAACACCCTGCAAGTCTTACTATTTCACAATGAACATTTTGTAAGGAGTGTTAGGATTAACTCAAACATACTGATGTTTCACCAGGAGGCTGAGTGGTGATCCCAACCTTGAGAGTGCTATTCAACTCATAGACTATGATATGTTTGGTGAATCCGGAGATAGAGAGAGTGTACCAAACTACTTGGTGATCATCACCCGTCATGTGGGTGGCATGGCTACAATGGAAGCTATCAACAACCTTAAGGCAAAGGGCACTAAAGTGGTTGGAGTTGGTACGTGGAGAGAAAAAAAAATTCATCTCACTAACACATAGCATGTTATGCTTTGGGAACTCGGCAGAAATGGAAAACAGCAGTTTCCTTAGATTTGTGCCCCTGCCACAATGCAAAGGCACAAGACATTTGTATATAGGTACATTGCGAGAATTGAACCCAAAAGATGAAGGCTGGGCTTTCTAAACTTGCATCCACAGAGCACTGAATTGATAATGTGCCAATTTATCTTAGATTCTCTTCTTATCATGTGCTTATGATGATGTGTTTGACAGAGTTCTCAAGAACTGTGAGTAGATGATTATGATGAAAGATGAAAGTAACTCAGAGTCAAAATTTAACTTCTAAAAATAACATTCTAACAATAGACTGTTGAGAGAGACTGTCAAATCTTTGCTTGAAAATGTTAATATTATTTTTATTATTGGTATGCAGAATAGAAATGTCTTTTCTAAAAGTATTCCAAAAGCCTAGTCAGACTTTTTGATACACCATTGCTGATAGATAACTCTGTGACATGGTAATCTGTTGCCTACAATCTTACAACATAAATTGCCTCTGTGCAGTCCTTGCTATGTTTAAAGATGGGCACATAAATCATCCCTGAAATGGCATAGGGAAGTGCTATCCATCTCTGTGCTGTACTTTGAATGTGGTGATTGCTTCAGGTGCAGTAGGTGCTTCATGCTCTATTATTTCATGCATGAGCGACCATCTGCGTCTGAGGTGAGCATCACGTCCAGCTTGCTTTGGTAAAGCATTTCATTCCCATTTCCATGAGTTACTTGGTAATGAACAGTTAAATATATTGTCAAAATGCCAATGATTAGCACTTGTGAAATGGCTGTGGCACTGTATGCTCCTCAAAGAGCTGGTAGAATTACAGGATAATGAATGGACAGTGCCTGGATACGAAAATATAAATTGCAGTTTAAATATTGTTATTGTTATCGTCATCATCATCATTATAATCTTATTTTGATATTTTTCCCTCAGGTGTGGATCTGACTGGCAGTGACCGCAAGTATCTAGAAGCAGCTGTATCCTCACCTGCAGACCAAACCCTCTTTATGGTTGGCAGTGCTGATGATCTGGACAGAATCTCTGTCGATTTTGTTAACTTTGTCTGTGAAGGTAAAATTAAGATTACCTTAAGACTTAGGGTATCATCAGCACTGAAATACCGGTGATGCATTGATACAGTCACAATTATCATAATATTCTTATCTTATGGTATCACGTGGCACACCTTATCTCGGATACTATGATAATTACTGTACTGAGGGCTCCTTGATTTTTTTTTTCAATACAGCTGCCATATTTCATATAGGCCTTTAAAAACCTTATTATCTGTACTTCATTCCTGGGATTGAAGCCACCGTTGTCTTTCTGATGTGAAATTCTGATCAAACAATACAGTTTATGTTGTCAACCACTGCAATCTAATTTGAATCATTGTTGGTTAAAATCCTGTCTCTCAACTCTTTGCTGTTTCTTGTGATTACTGACATATATTACCTTGCTTTGTGTTTCAGAAAAGAATTTATGTGTTGGCAATCCATGCCAGAATGGTGGCACATGTGAGAATGGAGAAAAATCGTTCGTGTGTCGTTGCCCACCAGGATTTGCTGGTCAGGACTGCAGCAAAAGTATGTTTCTTTACAAACCTGCATTTACAAAGTTAGTTATCTTAATAATTTGTGAATGCAGATGGCATTTCATTTTTAGCTGTGTTACATGTGTTCATACTTCATTGGCGAACAGAGTTTCATTTTCATGGAAAGGTCAGGTTGCTGAAGTTTGCGAAATTTGTTGTTTCACATGTGGGTTGTTTGTTTTCCAGTTAATCAGACAATAGGTGCTTAGACTAATCTTTCACTTGCAATCCATGGGCACTGAAGTCATCATAAAGTAGATTTTACACAAACAGGATTGAGTTAAAAGTGTCTGGCTAAACTGTTGGCCTGTATTTTTCATGCAGGATGCCAAGACAAAGCTGATGTTGTTTTCCTCATTGACTCCAGTGGAAGTGTTGGTTTTGACAGCTTTAGGCGTATTAAAGAATACATTCATCATGTTGTAGACAGCTTTAACATTGGCCCTGACGCAACACAGGTGGGAGTGGCTACCTTCAGCCAGAACAGCAGACCCGAGATTTATCTTAACTCATTCCAGGTGAGGCTGTTTGAAATAAATGAAAATGTCCATGTATAGGGTGGTTTTCGGTTTTCCTTCTGATCTTCCCCGTAAGGTTGGCAGAATATATATACAAACAAAGATTATTGGCTTTGAGAAAAAAACTCAGATTTATACTTCGTCAAATCATATCTCGTCAACATGGTCTTTATTTTTTTGTTTTTCATTACTGCCTGCAGTTGGAGGAGTACTATGTCCTTAAATCAACTGTGAAGAGGCTCACTTATTAATCCTTAAATTCTGAGTGCACACTTTCACATGCAGCTTTGTGGACAAATTACATGTATCTTGTCTTTTCTGTGATATAGAAGTACAGTCGACTCCGCTTAAAAGCCCTCCGCTTAATCGCCTTTTCCGCTTAATCGCCTCGTTTCCTAGGGAACCAAATTTTTTCTATATAAAAGTCACTGGATAATCGCCTCTCACTCCGGATAATCGACCACTCTTCAGCGCCCACGAATTCAAAGATTAGCGGTTGAAGGGTTACAGTTGACAAACAAACAATGTACACAGACGGTTTAACTGCGCGACGGATGGCAGACCGGTTGACTGAGTGACAGCTGCCAACCCGAAATAGGTGTGATAAACCTTTCCTCTCCACCTCCCCCTCCCCTTGTCCCCCTTCGTCCCACGCTACGCATCACCACCTTCGCTCGTCCGATAATGCTACTGCGCCGAAAGCCATGGTGTAGTCTCCTCCCCCCACGCCTTGATTGCGCCTGTCTGGTGGATTTCGGTTAGATCAGAGAACGTGTCATGTGGGTGAACGGTCTACCCCGACCATGCCATCCTACTCCTTATTGTCTGCTGGGTTATTGCAAGGTGGCCAATGAGAGAGACCGCGGAGATCAAACATTTTGTGCGCTACAACACCGTCAAACTCGAGTTTGTCCTGAGTCTGGCGACAAGGAGGTGTCAATGCACGATATCAAACCACGACATCAAAGAAATTTAATCCTCTTACTAATAATATCGCCGAAATTACTTCCTGCGCTTAATCGCCGCTCCGCTTAATCGACCACTTTTTCCGTGATCCCGAGGATGGGCGATTAAGCGGAGTCGACTGTATATGCTTAGGATTCCAGGATTCCAAGAATTCTGCTTTGTTTCACTTGATTTTCATCTAGTAGACTTCAGCCAAAATAAACAAACAGAAACTAAAACATATACTTTTTAGTATAAGTATAAGGGCAGTGGTTTGTGCTTTGAAGTTGTGCCGTGTGATATCAAATATAAAAGGAAATACTTCTGTTTACTTCTACTATGTTCATGTATTTTTACAAATGTTTTGAGATTGACCATTGGGCTAAATAAAATAAAGTTAAAACTTTAAACTTGAATTAAAGTGCATCAGAAACTCATTTGCCTTGTATTGTTTCTGTTGCGTTGTACAGGACAAGAGGAAACTTCAGGCTGCAGTGAGTGGCATAACATATGAGTATGGCAACACCAACACAGCGTCTGGTATCAAGCTAGTTAGATCTAGCTTGTTTTCAGAAATGAAGGGAAACAGACCTAATGTACCAGACTTCAGTGAGTATCATTTAAATTCAAGATTCTTATTCTTAGAAAATTTTATTTTATGAATATGGAAAGTTGTATTATTTGTTAAGACCCCAGTATTGTGTTTACAAGTCAGGAAGCTACTAAATATCCTTTAACAAAACTTGTTGTTGAAAAGTGCTTATGTTCCTTGTATTTTTTTTTTATTGTGTGGTTTTTTTTTGAGGAGGGGAGGGGGGAGAGGGCTTTTGAAAGTGGCATGGAATATTGAAAAGTGGATTTTTTGTTTATAGCAGTATTATTTGTATTTTTCTGCAACTATGTGTGTATTATTATGAAGGCAATTTAAAATATTGTATGGCATTTTACAACATAATCCCCTCAGGGTAAATAAGGGTGAATTTTGTCTTTCTGTCCCTTTTTAAGCGTATGGTTTGTTTTGTTTCTCCAGTGGTTATCATCACTGATGGCTTATCAAATGTAAATCATGAGGCCACCATTCCTGAAGCGGAATATGCTCGCAAGCAGGGTATCCACATCTTTGCTGTGGGTGTTGGTGTGGGTGACCCATGGGAGCTGAATGGTATTGCCAGTGAACCCAAGGATAGGAATGTATTTACAGTCAATTCGTGGGATGGCTTGTGGGATATTTCTGAGGAGCTTATCAGCAAGACCTGCAGAGGTAAAGTGAACTCATATATTTTTCACAGGTTGTTTGGTGCAACTTAATGCTCATCCACACAACCTGAACTGCATCATTGTAATTGCAAGTCATATACATTCACTAAAAGTCCTTTCAGCATTATCATATTATGTAAATGTTCATGCAGACAGTTCCATCCTGTTCAGGAATGCAAATCTCTAGACAAGACTGATGACCATATGATTGCTTGTTGGACATTCTGGTGTTAGCTTATCAAATGTTATCTTGAAAAGCTGTTGTTCAGCTTTTTCCCTGAAAATGTAATGAATATTGATTTCTGTTCGTCAGTCACTAATTTGTTGAGTTTTATCTGCACCTAGAAGTATGCATTATTAGGTTCTTGGGCAAATCACTCATTTTGTACAACCCAAATAATCCGCTAATATATAAAATCCCCATTTATTGGGCCCTGCCAGCCAGTGTTAGGGTGTAGAAATGTGTAAAATGACCTGTGATCTAAATAAAGCATCCAATTTTGAAGTTTCAGGTACCATTTGAGCCTTCTAGATAAAAAAATAAAATGTGTAGGCCTATGTATTAGCACGCAGCCAAACTAGCCTATTGAAAAATTAGGGACCAAATCAGAATTCGAGGTGACCTTTTTGGAAAGAGATCTGTGAAAAATTTGGGGTGTTAACCCCCCTGTTTCTCCCCCTCAAAAGATCAGGCAAAAAAAAGTACTGTAATCTCCATGGGAGAAATCTCCTTACCTCACATTGGTATTTGTAGAATAACACAAAATGTTAACAGGGCCAAAAGAAGAAAAAACAACAAAAAAAACACAAAACCAACAAAAGCCTGGAAACACAATGTTTACATTATGGCAGTCGAGTGGGGACATCCAGGCTATCTGGACAGTCTTTTAAACTTCCTCTCCAACTGAGGCTTCCACCCACCCCCCAATTTAGTCTGTATGGAATTTAGATCTAGATCTATATGCTGCAGACTCAGTTTACATGACACAGGGCCTTTTTCTTTGCAATTTTTTCTCTTGTCTCTCTTGTTTCCCCTCTCCTCACCCCCTCTCNTCTCTCTTGTTTCCCTCCCACCTACCCCCCTTTGACACACACACCCAGTGTTGGCAAGAAATGCACCAAATTTCACCAAATTTTTAAAATTGAATATTTCATTCCTTCCTTCTTCCTTTCCTATTTCCACCCCCCACCCAGCCCATCCCACCCCAACCGTTAAGAAAATTCACCACTCCACCCCTTCTCAGCTCACCCCATAGGCTCACATGGTATTGTCAAAGGAAGCTGCATTTTCTTTAAATTCTTTTGGGCAGATGCACCAAACTTGTTTTTCCAGGGCTTCTTCCCTGATCAATAAAATGAATGACTTTTTAAAATATGCCAGTGACATCACTTTAAGGTTATAAATTTGTGGTTACAAGTGGATTCTAAAAATCATCTGCTCATGCCAAGGTGTTTACATGGACACAGTGACCAGCCAATAGGGGGGTCACATTCCCCATCCCTCCCAATCACTCCCAGGTCACCATTCCCTACTAGTTCCCCTCCAGATAGGCTACAAAGGCAGAATTTTAGGGATTAACTGTAGAATCATGGGAGCTTTTGAAGTAGCATAGGGTATGTCAACAAAAGAATTGGCTATTTTGAAAGGTGTCAATCTCTAAATTGGACCATAAGAATGATCTAAAATAGATATTTCAGCAAAATTGACACCATTTTGTAGGGCAATGAATGTGCTTTACAGCTGACAGTTGCATGTTTATCCAGTGGACTAACAAAGGCCATCAACACCCCATCCAGCTCATCTCAGAGGCTTAGATTATTGAATATTTTCTGTGTCACTTTGCAAATATACCTCACCACAGGAATATCATCCTCTGTCATTAAAGAAGCAAGAGAGAGATACTCCAACAGTAGAGAATGCATCACTATTGACTTTTTCAAAACATAATGTAGGAAAAAATATAATGTTGGGAGGGGTTAAGAAAAAGGGCAACCATCTGCTGTACACTATCATTTTTTCAGTTCTTTCCCCTCATTCAAGAAACCTGTCACTACTAGCCTCATGATAATAGATTTTCATTTTTTTTTGCACATTATTTTTCAGATGAGGGTGTTTGTGCTGAAAATCCTTGCAGAAATGGAGGCACTTGTATAGCTGGCGTAGGCACCTTCACTTGTGAGTGTCAGCAAGGTTTTGTTGGTGAATTCTGTGAAACAGGTAAGTTTTTGTTCAAATTAACAACTGAATACTGTTGGACATAATTATTACACTCTAGTTATCACCAGGACAATGAATAATTTCATTTTATATTTCAAGATAAGTAGGACAATGAATAATTCAATATTTAATTTAGTATTAGCAGGCCAATGAATAGTTTCAGGTCAATTTAGTGGATAGAAAATATGCGACATACAAAAGATATGATTGACAACTTCTTTGATTAAAGGTGCACATTAAAAACTTCTTTTGTTGTTGTTATTTTTGTTGATATTATATTTGTTGTTATTTGAAAGGAACAATCATTAAACAGGTACTTCTTTGTTTATGGACACAGGAACACTTCACATCCATATTATAATTTTACAAAGTTGTTTGCTACTGGGATCATTAAAAGTGTCCATTGTGCTAGCCAATCACCACAGATTAAGCAAACTGAATTTGTGTATTAAATAAATGAACCTGGCTTAGTGAATGGATTTCTTTAAACTGCAATATGACCAGTTAATGTAGTATGTGTACCCATCAAGGTACACTTAGAGAATAAACCTAAAATCAGACATTTGACAAACAGATCACTGTCAGAGAAATGTGTGACCAAACAAGGATGATTAGGTAAATTTCTGATTGATTGATAAGACTAAGTGCCTTGCTAGCCCCTTTGATTTGCAAGGTTGTTTGCTCTTGACCAACCCTGATATGTTACGTTTTTTTCTTGTTCACAGGCTGTCAGACCAATAAAGATATTTGTATCATTCTGGATGCTTCGTCCAGTGTGGGACCAGCCAATTTTGAGCTGATGGTAGAATATGTACTGTCTCTTGTTCGAAGCCTTACGGAGTATGGACAGGATCATCATTTTGCCTTCATCACATATAGCACAGAGGTCAAACCAGTCTTCAGTTTCAACCGCTACAGGTCACAGGAGGAGATCCTAGCAGCTATTCAGACAACCCCTTACACAGCTGGGTCTACCAACACTGCAGATGGTTTAAGACAGGCCAATCAGATGTTCCAGAGAGGTCAGTCTACATTAAATCTAACCACTGCTATTCATTCTAACAGCCATTACTGTAGCACATTTTGGTACTTTTATTTTAACTTGTATGATAAATCTTATGAATTGTACCATCTTTTATCTTAAATTGTTTATATAAATCTTATCTTCCTGCATAGCATAATGAGAACATACTTATGGTAAAAGCTCTGGTGCTCTTTCCCAGCTGGAGGGCTCTTGTCTTTTGGACAGTGAGAGACTACAAGTATACAAAAGCTTGTCCTTCAAATCTTGCAGTGTTATGTCACCCTCTAAAATGGCAGTGTTAGTAGACATGGTAAATTTACTGTATTTTGTTAACTCCCTGTCGGCATCTGTGGCTGGTCATATCTCCGAGGTTTATCATTTATGGGGTCTGACTACTCTTTCATTATAGATTGCAGTGTAGTAATAAGTGGCACACTCTCCTATTCATTGTGGTACATTCTGCATGCAAAATTGTGCACCAAAGTGCTGAACAAGCGTGCTTTTTTCTATTGTGAATGTCATAGGAAAAACTTTATCTCAAAATACTGTGGTTATTTTACCTCATGTATCTAAAAAACATGAAAATACATAATTACAATGAACAAGTGTACTTTTTCCTATTGTGAGTATCAAAGGAAAAACTTTATTTCAAAATACTGTGGTTATTTTACCTCATGTATCTAAAAAACATGAATACACATAATTACAGAGGGTTTTTTAATATTTATATCTTTATTATAAGTTATATGGAGCTAAGGGAAAGGGCTGTCTCTCAAGAAGGTATAATCAAAACAGAAATAAAGTTTCCTAATAGCAACAACCACAATGGAAATAAAAACTGCACTGTGTAGCACTTTGATGCGCAAGTTTACCAGCAACATGTACTGAATTAGAAAAGGGCATTGTGCACTTATGCACTTCAACCTACAACGGAAGAGTAATCAATGCGCTTAAAATGTAATCAGGCTTCTTTTGAATAAAATTGAACTGAACTGAATTGAGAAGTCATTGTTAAGATAAAGAGGTGTTTCCATCACACAGTACATCTCTTGCTGTGTGTGATGCAGTGTATTTCCCCTCTCCTTTCATGCATCCCTCCAGCTTTTACATCCTTTCCTTTTTTTTCATGGCCATTTTCCCACATTCAAGCTTTGGCCTTGGTGCCTGCTTCTCAGAGCCAAAATCTGTGTGTTGCATTATACAGTGTCTTTTTTGTGTGTCTGCGCTGAGTGATTGATTTTGGCACATACCCAGGGCCAGTGAAGCGAGATACTGTATTATTGTTAAGGAATATATATACGATTATTCATTGACTGAAGAAGCTGATTTAGTAAAATATGGTATAATTTTTGTTAGCTGAATAACCTAAGTTGCAAATGCTGGTACACTTTGATTTATTTTGAGATTAAAAAAAACAGGAAGATCACAACCTGAGCATTGCATTATCACATAAACTCAAGGATAATCTCTTGATGCAAATTAATCAGCTGGATCATGCCAGTCAATTTTACAGCCAATGCTATGCAGGGCATTTGGGATTACAGAACCTCCATACAGCTTCCCTTTGTACATTTTATCGTGACATTTATAAACATGGAGTAACATTTTCAGGAGATGGAACAAAGTATAGGTATATGTGGACAACACTAGAAAATAATGCCAACCTCAAATTTTGGTGCTGCTTTTCGACTTTGTGACTTATTCTGTTTGTGACATTTGATGGATGTATTAGGTTGTGTGAAGGTACTGTCTCAGAGAAGGCAATCTGCTTATGGCTGTGGCAAATTCTATGCTCTTATTTTGAATAATTCAGATTACTCCACATTTACACCACAATGGGAGCATGCATGGAATCATGATTAAGCAGTGCTGTTTGTCTTGCAGTCAATGTCTTAAGGTCCTTTTTATGGTAACTCCTAATTTATTGACCATTTGCTCATTGAGTTGGTGATTTTGTGTATAGATATGATTTTTCTTTCAAATTCTGCACCAACAAAAATTTGATACCTAACATCCCTCGTTATCTCTTCATCTTGATAATTCAGTTCCCAGTATAGTAACATAAACTTCATTTGCACTGGCTGCAAAACATTTATTATGTAAAGAATTTTTTTTTAATTCCCGAACAAAAAATCCAATTTAGTATATTGCAAATAATATATAGATCTACATTGTATAGACCTTGTCCTTGATATATAATATATTATGGGGTATTTTTCAATTAGCTTTGATTCCTTGCAGATAAGTTGTTAAGGCCTTTTTGCATTTTATTCCCCTAATTTGACAGTGGTATGAAAGAAAAAAAATTGATTGTGATTTATTTCAGAGTTTGGAGACCGGCCCTTGGCTGATAATATTGCAATCCTGCTGACGGATGGACAGAGCAATGTTAACCATTGGGACACAATCCCAGCTGCAGATGATCTTAAGGCTAATAAGGTCAAGGTCATTGGTATTGGTATCAATATGGAAGACTTCAGTGAGCTCAACAAGGTTGCTTCTAGTCCCAAAGATGTTTTCAAGGTGAGCTTGAGTTGTTGTAATGCATTTGGAGACATTTACATTATGATGATTGCAAGACCCTCAGTAAAAGAGGCTTCTCTCTCTCTCCCCCTCTCTCTTTCTCTCTCGCTCTTTATACATGTGTATCTACACACACACACAGACACATTCACACAGTCTTTCAGTCCCTCTCTCTCTAGTTCTCACTCTTTCTCTCTGAGGAATGTCTATTTACATAAAGCAAATACAAGATAGTGGTGATTTAGTAAGTTTGCCTACAGTTTTATAGAGGACTGTCTATCATGCCTGGATTAAGTTCATTTTTCAAAGAACTGTAAAACACCAACGAATATCATGTACAGAGACTCCATCTAAGATTTCATGTACCATTCAGCAGTCTATCTTAATATAGTACTACAAAACCAACAGAACTACATGAAGCTTTGAGATTTTCTCAAAATTTTCAAGGCAAAATAATGATTTTCTTTAATAAAACTGGGGACATTCTCTTTACACCAGCATGAGTTAAAGGCAGAGAAATATTTTGTCAGAATGATGGTATTCAGTATCTGTAAAATAGCAGTTGTACTGTATGCCCCTCAGGGACTCAGACTAATCAGAAAACGTTATTATATAGTAAGCCTAGGAAGCAAGTAACCATCACTTTACTTATATTTGCATACTAAATTTGCTAAGGAGGACATCTGCCATTCTAGATATTATAACTAAAAATATATTTATATGTTATTTATTTCAACACTTACCATTTTGTCCGTCCTTTGCAGGTTACTTCATTTAACACACTGAAAGACATTGAGCATGACATCATTGAAGGCTCCTGTGCAGAGATGGACTGAAGCTGACAAGACTGCATAGACCTTGGACAAATTATGTGTTCCTGGGTGATGACTGATGTTTTTTAAAAGAGAAATTGTGCTCAGTCTGATGACAATGCCAGAACAGTGTGAAAGGTACTAGTAAGACTGTTGACATTTGAAATTTCATTGCAGTGTTAAAGATGTTGTTCATTGCAGATTCTGAGTAAAGTTTGATTAATGTTGATGTTGGAATGACTTTGTGTTCTTTGCTCACAAGAAAACAGGCATATTAACAGTTTGATAATCAGTTTTGGGCTCTAGTCATTGGTTTATGTACAAATTAAACATGTCATGAGAGACAAAAATTTTGATTCTAAATATCTGCTTTCAAATCGTTGTTAATTAGTGGAAATTAACAAATTTCAGTAATTAGGACTGGGTTCCTGAAAACAGATTTTAAAAAAAACCCAAAATTTCATGAAGCATACCATTAACTTAAATGGCAGATTTGTACCCTCCAGTGGCTATGTCTTGATCTAATCTTCAGGCTGTACTGTTTGATTCTAATGCATGACTGATTTTTTTCCTACTGTTGTATATACTTTTTTTTATAGGGAATGCAGGAGCAATGACGTAAACTGATCTCACTTACTGTCATTGCACACTGTGTTAGTAGTTCATGCAAACTTTCTATAATTTTGACGCATATTTAATGTTTTCTTCTTCCAGCTAATGTTTTAGCATTTATGTGTTTTGATCCAAACATGCTGCTGAAAAAGAAATTAAGGGCCTCTCTGAATTTTACTCACACTGAGAAATAAATCACAAAAAATATCCAATTTCATTCAGCCTTTGATCACTTTCAGTTAGGTTTACTGAAAATAGTCTCTTTGACACAGGTGAGACTTAGGACCCACTTTTGTTCCAAAAGCTACCTTAGTCTGAAGCACATGCCATCACCATTGCTTGTAAGACTTCATACAGTGATGCTTTTGAGCAACGCTTAACCTTCTCACAGTCTCTTGAGGGATAGCTTGCCATTCTTGTTGATTTTTAATCTTTGTCACTGTGCCTTTTGGAAAACTAGGCATGTAGTTTATAGGTGGCCCTTAAATTCTTTTGAGTAGTATGAATGTTCTGTTATGATTACTGTAGTGTTAAGGGTTCTTCAGAGTGTTCATGAGTAAGATAAATAGTTTTTCAAACATAATATACAGGTAGTTTTTGAAAACAAACCTTATTACTAAATAATTGAGCATGCCAGTGTTACACAGCGCACATGACTGCACTGTACTTTGTGCCATCACAGAGTTTGCACACTTCATTATCAACACTCCTGGTATCAGTACAAGACAGTGTTAGACAGTGTGTGAGTAGGTGTTCTGCAGTGCATAACACTGGTGTGCTCCTGGTGGCCTTGATTTGCTATGTGAGTCAAGCAATCCACATGTTATACATGAAACAAAATAATTAGTAATTTTGCATTAGAAAAGCAATTTTTTACTAAATTTAGCCTTCCGGGAAGTAGGATGTGTGTTTTGCACAATGGTGCAAACTCATTATCCTTAGCAATTTGTTTAGTGCTTAATTTACTACTTAGTTATAGTATAATTTTTACCAAATTTCATAGAAATATCTGCTAATTAAGGTCACAGAAATAAAAATTGTTGGTATTGTAACACCAGTGAGTTTTGCCTTGTTTGCCATTTTCCTTTGTTAAATGTTCATGTTCTGTTGGTCTTATATCTTTCAGTTTGTTATTGCTTTGCTATTTGTTGGGTCATGTAGTGTTGGTATTCTACCGAGGAAACTGTTTATTAAAGGAGAATACTACCCTGCCCCAGAGATTGCAATGTAATTAACATGGTGTGCAACTTATCACCATAGGTGCATTGAATTGTCTAAGCAAATTTCTCAGCAGAGTGCATTACAACATCTGGGAAAGGGAAGTGCCTCACTTTACGTACTCTCAAATTTAGAAAACCTGCTCTTGCATGGTTTCTCATCAGTGGCAAGATAATATGTAAACTTTTCAGAATTGAATTTGGGTTCAGAGTTGAAGCTCACAGGTCAAAGAGAAGTAGGTATTTCAATTTCATATGTCACTTGACTAAGGGATTGTCGCTCATACGTTGGTATGTTGACAAGCTCTGTGTATGTATGGCTACTTGCCATCCATAAAAAGAGGTCCAGGATGCATGTGGAGAGCATGTGAACAAACCATTGTTTGAGTAACAATCCTTTGCTCACGTGACGGAATTATAAATACTTGGTTTGTGCAAGTCAGGACTGTAACTGCCTTGACACACACACGTTTATTTCCTCTCTCTTTCCCGTCGTCTCTACTCCCGCCTTGCCTGGCCCTGCCCCTGCCCAGGCTTTGCCCCGCCCCTGCCCAGGCTTTGCCCCGGCGGCCCTGCCGTAAGTTTTGGATGAGGCTACAATTTCCAGTAGTACTAAGGCGATATTTGCATTGAATCTACGAAGGCTCATTGCCCTCAGCACCTGAATCCCACAACAATGCACATGCTGTGGGAATGGAATGAGGGTTCAGATACAGTACGTTCATCTGAAATATTCATCTGAATGGGGTCGCAAATGAAACAGTGGGCATTGCACTTCACTTTCATACATATATATATAATGCATTATCAGAATGTTTAAATTTACCAAGGATGTTTTCCTTATAGCTTACTACAGTGCATACGCAAAATCTTTTAAACAGTCATTAAAAGTATTCTACACACATGTTGTACAATCGTCAGGAACAGTTGGTCTGTGATCACATTGATTTCTGACAGCCGTGAAGAATACGGCAAATGGTTTCAGTGAGGCCGCTGTATATAACAATACAGTAATATCGCCTTTGTTAAGCTTGCTTCCAATTATGATATAATTATCCTGAATTTCTAGGAATCCAACTTTCATATAAATTTAGAGATTGCTCTCGCTCTCCCAGGGATTGAAACTGTTGTGCTAGTTTTTATTAAAAAGAGTGATTCATTGAAAAACTGGATGGCTTTTTAAAGTATGGCGTAGTGAAGGTGGTTTGAAGATGATAATGATGGCAAGAATAATACAAGTCTGACTTACATCTAGACATTGTCTCATGTCAGTATTGTGCTTCGAAAATGGATAATTCATTTTCCTCACGTCTGAGAAAAGGCGACGGAAACATTTTTATGGGAAAGCAAACATGAGTCACTGTTCAGTTGCAGTTTTGGTGAGCAAATATTGACTCATTTTAATATTTAATAATTTGACTTCAACAGGGGCCTCGATTTTATAAAAAAAACATGACTCCCTTTTTACAGAAATGGCCAGTGTCTGACATAGGCCATTTTTGAAGCACAGTGATATTATGTACAAAATCAAGCAAGAAAGTCAGTGCTATTCAAACAGCAATTTTGTTGTATTTCATAATTACTTCATCTCATTCATCCAGCCGTCGCCATGCAAATACAATATACACACGCCATACTTATCCCAAGGGCATTTCTATTGAATTATAGATGTGATTATTGTACTCTTCCCAACAACAAAAGGAAATAATTATAAGAGAAAGAAAAACATGTCTGCATAATCATGACTATTTACAATGCAGAAATTGTGATAAAATATGTTACAGTTCGCTATACAGTGCTTATCAGAAGACATTGATGCCCTAGACCACTCGTGTGAATTTGTTTGAAAGCACACGAAACAGGACATTGTTGTGGCAGAATAGCTAAACTGCAAGCTCGTATCTAAATAATGAGTCACTACTCAACTTTTCGTAAGAAATAACATAATATATTGTAATATCTAGTGTGTAACACAAACACTATTTCTAACTTCCCTTTAGGAAAACACAAATATTAAAGAAAAAAACGAGAGCTCAGTAATAGCCTGGATCTAATTTCAAGGTAAGCAACAGTCGTTTGTATGTCTCCATAGTCTATTCTTCTTACTGTGTGGCTCGTGAAACTCATTAAAGTAATAAAATAAGAAATGTAAAGCACACATGAATCTGCTATTACTATCACAAGTGTAGTGGATTCATAAGGAAACAAAAAACAAGAATGGGACTGAGGAGACTAAACAATGTGGCGAGCATGGAAAAAAATGGGCCAGACTTGCAGCCAGTCAAGAAGAGACTTCTGTCGCTAGACTAGGATTTACTAGAAGGGTGACTAAGGTCAACCAGAACTGAATTTTTGTTTGTTGCAGAAAACGAGAGCAAAAACGTTTTAGTACCCAAAACTACTGATGTTTACGAGTGAATTGTGATGCAGATTAAGCTGTTTTTATGGTGAAAAAATATTCCTCTATCACGATTTTGTCAGATTTCCTCTTTGCATTGGGGTGGTCCTTGCCACTTCAAACAACTGTATTTCTGGTCAGAATAATGCTAGATCGATCATTATTTTGTTGTTGTTGTTGTACGCAGTGAAAGTACAAAAATCAAGCTTTCATATCATACCAGTAACTTGATATAGATAGTGAAAAAAGTGATTAAAACATCAATTTGACAGGCTGCGTGAATTTATATTGTGCTAAAGTTCTTTGAGCACCCATTCCTTCTCTGGCTTTTGATAGTCCAGTATTGTTTCTTTCTGCACCGCGCAATGGATAACACAGGTAAAGGACACACGTTACGCCATGGATAAGATTGCCCACTGCATTTTGACTTATACAAAGTAAGTTCCTCTATAATTCAAAGTTGAAACAAAATATCCAATTAGTATAGTTCGAATCACCAATAAAATATCAAATTGTTTTGATTCAAGTGAACAATGCTGACTAAATTTAAGAACACTTAGACCAGTGCTAATCCCACTAAAAGCTGAGTGAAGAGATCTTACCCCGTATGTCTCAAGACTTCTTTGGCCAAATTAGATAACATAGTCAAATAAAGAGAGATAGAAGTTGCTAGAGAAATAACGACAATTTAAGAAGGACAGGCTAAGGATTTAATCTGACTTGACGTGGAAAAAGGCCACGTGTCCCACCTCCTCCCTTTAAGAAGAAGAAGAAGAAGAAGAAGAAGAAGAAGAAGAAGAAGAAGAAGAAGAAAACTTCAGGAAATAGGTTTTTAGTTCTTATTTAACCATCACCCCACTATTTCAACTTGCCTTTCCGCACCATGTGCAGAAGCTCTCGTTCTCCATCACAACTGAATCTCAATATAGACCATCACAATATAGGCATCACACGTAGGGTATAAATATCCAGATCTGACAGAACATCCAGTAAAATAATAATAATATAATATAAATACTCACACTGGACCCAACATCCAGTAATAATATACAAATAAAGCCAAGCCTGTCTTTTTTCTCTTTACATATTAGGTAAAGTATTTCTTCCCACACAAGCTGCAGTGTTCCCATTATCATTAAAGAGTCAGTTGCGTTCCATTACTGGTCCAGCCTTAACGTGCTTAAAAAGACAGAGCGATTACTCGTTATTCTTCAGCAGTATACTTTATACTCTGCATTCATTTTAATCGTTCATCTTTTTTTGTTTCTCTGCAAACTACGAGAGTCCATCTCACTAAATCTGGGTTGCACTGGAAATACGGCAATGTGACAAATATCTGTATGGGTTTTCAATGTTCTAAGGAGCATGAATAACTTAGGTGGTAAGGCAGAAGTATTGTATTATTCTATTCATTATTATGAAAAGATAGTGCCACAAGGGATTTTACCAAATTACTGTTAAAGATCAGTTTTAGAGGAAAGGTTGAAAAATCTTGCTCTAGAAAATCGCGTGTCCCTACCGGAGATCGACCCCCCGGGCCATTTCAGCTCGCAAGATGAACGTGTGACGACAGGGACGCTAACTTCACAGGAACTTAAATCTTAAATACTACTGCCTGAATGTGGTTATTTAACTCCACGTATGAACCTAATCTTTACCTGTAAACCTGACTTCTAACTGTTGACTTTATGGCTATTTCACAGTGTATGCTATCACAGTATTTACTGTATACAGTTCCAATTAACAGTAAGATTCACATTGTGTAACTGTATTCTGAATTAAGCCAATGTCTCTCGTCTTTCTTAATGAAAACAAAAGACAACTAATTTTGGAACTTAACTTTGTTCTCAACCTTTTCACTTCCAGGAATCATTTATGAACTTTTCAAATGGAAGTAATAGTCAGTACAATTCCAAATCTTCATAAATATAATTATCTGTGTCTGCAGGAAAGGATAATACTGTGTCAGTGAAGTGATCTACGAAATTGTGTAGTTTCTTTCTTATAAAAAGCATCAAAGACCCAAAAATTCTTCAGGCACAATGAAGACAGGCAGTGAATGTGTTAAATGCCCTGCATTTATAATAAAAAAAAGCAAAACAGAATTAAAGTTCGGGCTGAGTTGTACATCTGTAGAAATATCCACTTCTGTGATACATCTCGGTAAACTAAGAGAGGTCATGTACCAAACTCTTAATCAAGGAAACAGAGACGAAGTAAAGGCATTTTGAAAACACTATCACTCTCCTTGCTGATTCATGGCTTTTAAATCGCTCCGGTTGTTTTATCGGCCTGTTCACTAATCATGACAAATCCCAGATTTAATATTAAACCAATTTATAAGCTACACTTAGTGACCTCTTACAATTTGACATTAAAAAAATGTTTGTATAAGTGTATTTTTACGCTTGTAATTATGAAAAATACTTAAACAGTAAATGCAGTCATTTGAAAATATTCGTATTCTGTGATTTGAATACTTTTCTATTCAGAAATTGACCGGCATTAATGGGTTGGTTTTTTTTTTGCCAGCCGAGACACACCTGTGTAGGACCTTCTGCTTAACTTTTTACAAGGGGCCACCGAAATTCATTTAGCTCAGGGACCAAGTCTCAATCCGGCACTGATCATAACCGATTTAGAAATATAAATAAATTATAAATAAACAGGTTACGTTGATTACATACAAAGTCTTATCACATTCAGTAAAATGTTGGGTCACAGTTTAGACAAGTATGATACAACTGTCTGGGTAGACTGCAAAGACCGTTGGAGAAGGCCATCACGGTGAAAACTGATTCTGAGATGTTAAATATTTAAAATCTGCGCCAAATACACTCCAGCTGCCTATATCAGTGACAGCTTTCAGATCTCTGCAGCCGATATGAACAATGAAATTGTCGCTATTTTAATTAAATCAATGTGTTCTCGAAAACGCGCTCGCAAAATCATTAATATTATGGCCGTAATCTCAGAAAGTCGTTTACCAGAGGCTCCTTCTGTGCAGTCTGTTGCCGTCTATTAATACCTTATTACTATTATACATAGATGTTGAAAATACCACAGGTCTTGGACTGAAAATTATAGTTTAAGCTTTAACTTGTTAATATGATATTGCACTCCATCTATTATCACAATTCAGTGTAAATGAATATTATTATAATCTCTACACGGGCATAGAGGGAGACAAGGTTTAATCTGTTCCTTTATTTTTTTCATTATTGCATTATCTGTTGGGCTTGTAAGGAGGCACGACAATGTTTCCGAAAGTTTTTTAAAAAAAAAGAAGGGCATTGCATGATGCTTGATGTTCCGTATATATGTGCTTTGGCGATGCCGATTCTTTCTGAAAGTCTGAAATTATATGACATCACAATTTCAAACAGATAATGATGTTCCTCATCGTTATTTCTATCATTTCTCTTCTATCCCTTTGTTTATATAAGGTCACCTACCATATAAGAATGCCCTCTTTCGCCTTTTTACAATAGTCTAATGAAATTTGCCACTGGTACTCGTAAAGAACAGTGACCATTCCAGACCCTTTCTATTTCTTGTTACATGGTTACGGAGAGACGTTGAGCTAGTATAACAAATAACGCCGTGAAAATAAATCCAAGACTGTAAGGGAGTTCTACAGTATCAGTAAACAATCTGAAACTGGGAATTGCAACGCTATTGATCCTGACAGTTGAAAAAACAAAATTAACGAATTAAAGTTTTCGTTATATTGCACTTCGAACAATCACAATTCTGAGAACAGGAACAACATTACAATAATACAAATCAAAGGACAATGTTATAATGCTTAATTATTCTACAAATTAATGGCATGGCTCATGTGATGCATGCTATTATTATTATTCACAACCAGCTTGCAGGGCGGACATACAGTACAAGCCGTACCATCGATAAACCTGAAGGTCTACAATGGACTTGGAATTTTTTCACTAGATGTAGGGATAATTAATAGAGCCTCACTGCTGAAGGAGGCTGCATTAACTGATTAATTTTTTAAAAATGACAACTGATAAAATATACATGATCGATTGTTTCTTGAACAGTGTATGGGCTAGTATAGGAAATGAATTCAAACAATGCTAAGAATGATACAGGAATGAAATATGAATATGAATGGAAATAATTTGCAGCCGCTCTGCGGTTTTGCGATTGAACATAATATATATCGTCGCAGGCAGTACAACTACATGTTGGTGGCAGCTGACCATGAGTAGGGAACACATTTTATCTTCAGGATATGTTCTTGAGTTATGATTACACAAGCAACGGTATTGGTTTTCCTTGATGGTCTTCAAAATGTCATAAATACTTCGCTGGTCATTGACACAGAAACGTAAAGATATATTTGGGGATTTTACATGTACCTTTACACTACTATCTAAAAAAAAAAAAAAAAAACCCAACAAAAACCAAGAAACAACGAATCGTGCAATATATAAAGTTCACACTTTCGGACCCACTTTGGTATTAGCCACCCTCTAAAATTAAGAAGCGACAAATATCGTCTGTTGATTCATACTTCCTCATTACTGAATTAACCATGCAGTGCTTGTCTTATCGAACTGTGGTCAAAGATTATGACTGCCATAGAGCTGTGAATTTTATATTTAAACATAAATATATGTTATTATGCTGTATATTGGAATCTCAACTTAAGGCCCAGCTAAATGTGTTCCCTTTCATGTGCATGGATCGCTGCCAACGCATAGTCTTATGAACATGCCACGTCACTGACGACAGCAGATTCTCAGCTCCACGTGCTCCAAAGATGTCACTAGTGCTATGCAAAAATTCACATCCGAATACTGTATAGCCCAACGGAAATACTAACCTTCCAACAAACGGAAAATAGCGGGGAAAATAGACGGTCTAGATAGATCATGTAGATGCTTTAAATAGATGCACTATGATCAGTCCCCCCGAAAATGCGCGATAGAGTCTCTTGTGAATCTTCCTCAAAGACAGTAGTCTGAAGACTTCTGTTTACTAATATTCTGGAATACAGATGATTCATTTTTTTTTCATCGATTCAGAGCGAAACCATATCATAAATAAAAACTGCCTTCAATAAGAAATGTTTATTTCTAGTTTGCTTATTTCCCATACCGATGGCGAAAACTCATCACATCGCTTTTGGGCCTGATCTGGAATCTTCATGTAATAGAGAGCTTTTATTTTAGAGTTCGGATTTCTTACGTACCGACTTGGCAGGTGTAGGCATGCGCATATGGTTTACCTGGTTTTACGATCACATGCAAGTTACATAATAAATTTAGAAGTGAGTTTCATGACTAGTTTGTAGTGTATAGTATGATAATAATATCGGGGCCTACCTATGCCATAACGCTATGTAAGGTATTTGACTATACAAATATAAGCTCTGTAATAGCTTTCGAAATTTTACCTGCGCTTGAACTGATCGTTTCCGAGGTTGCATTTCCGGGGAGAAAAGAAAACTTAAGCATATCTCAATGTCTGTGACGTGGCATAAGTCTGAGACATAGATGCGGTCAAATTAATTATCAGTGGCACAGGCTGTATATAAAACAAACAATAATGTTTTGAAAAGCAGAAGTCATTCATACTCATTTCATTCAAAAGTTTGTGACAGTTTTACCTTATTGAAAGGAAAAGTTTACGCTTTTAGACCAATCGACGGCACATAGTGCTAAATATTACATTGTAGACGTGTATAAAATAAGACGTAAAAAGAAAGGATGCATTCATTATGTGCATAGTGCAACAGGATGAGTGCGTACATTGGACATTTTTCGCCAAATCAAAGATAATAGAGAGCTTTTATATTTGAAATGGGATTTCTGGTAGATCGTTCTAGCAGAGGTATGCACGCACATAAATGTAGCATTTCCTGATATCATGACCATATTGCACATTACAAACTAGGTGTTAAGTGTCACATCTGACTCTAGTGCATAGTGTGCAGTATGATGGTAACACTAGAGAATGCCATTTTATGCGCATGTTTGCCTCTGCCATTAAGGTCCGTAAGAAATCCAAACTTTAAAGAAAAGCTCCCTAATGAACAAGACAGAACGAAACCATTTCGAAAGGCACTGTCACTGAATGTGTGTGGAGCCATGTAATGTATCTTTATGAGCTATTTACATCACAATGTACACTGTATGTGTCAATCCTAAGAATATGATCATTCAGATTAGTTGAAATTCTTTAAGAGATATCGTCCGTATTGATATATAGGGTCATATTCTACAAACAGAATTTTGTAGAGAAATTTTAGACCGGGTCTTATGAGCTTAAAATCTTAAAAGCCCGCTCGTATATAAGTGACGAGGAGAGATATGAATGGATATTTCACAATTTGAATTTAATCGCACGCTTTACATTGGAGCGCTATTCTTCCGAATTTCATGACTAAAACATTTCATATTGCAAAGAAACTTTGCAGACTGCTTGTTTACTGTCCATTCGAATGTTAGGGCAAAAAAAAAGGTGGATATAAAAACATTTAATCAACCAGTATTTGAAATATGAAAGGAAATCCACTTGAGTCAGGGCAGTGTCGCGGCCATTTGTAGTCAAGGCCTGTCTTCCGACGGTGACGATGGAATAGCGTCACTATTTTGTGAGGAATTACATCTTTATGAAACAACAAGATTGTATCCGATCCTATTTCTCTGCAAGCCTTGTTTTTGTAGAATACGACGTTAGGCATCAACACGGACGACATGGCTGGAACTAGTCTGGGATTTTCAACTTTGGGTGTGTAGGTGTGAATATACATTAATGACCATGATAAACGTTCACCTTCACACATTCTTTATTGTCATTTGAATACTGCTTGAAGTGCAAAGATTTATTGTATTATTACATTTGGTATGGGAATTGAAGGGAAGACGAATTGACATTTTCAGTTTTCTGTCATTCAGGAGGTGAGAAACCCTGCATCCTTGCAGTGGTGACACTGACAGTTTACAAGGAAGGTTTCTCCACACCCCCCTCTACCCCAAACGCTAGGACACAAAGAGTCAGTGTAAGGTGTATTTGTGTACGAATGACCTAAAAACCTACGACCCTAATCAGGGTTAAACAGTGCAGAATTTTAGACGCTCCCTCACTTGCACCCGGTACAGCTGTTTCTGAAAAAAAGAGTGTAGGGTACCGAAAAAAATTGAAAATCACTAATGTACACTCATAGCAATCCGTGCCACAAAGGTGACTATGACGTGAATTAATGTTAATGATTGCGGCACATCATAGCTGTCTCTCAGGACACATCATCTATGAAATAAGAGTGGAATTGTCATGATAATAAACAGAGACTAGAATCAACATTCCTACACAGTCTGTAGTCATCTCAATTACTGTGTTATGTCTGATGACTTGCCAACCTAATTTTGGTAAACAGCTTGTCATAATTGATCAACATTTTCTCTAGAAATAACAGATTAGAGCAAATTGTTAAAAGCAAAAGTTAAGCAATTCGGCTTTTAAGTAATAATCCGTAGAGTGGTGATACGAAAAACTAACATTATCAAGGAAAATGCACGGGTGACATGTTCCCAGTCTATTATATATTCAACGTTTTCACTAGATTTTGGCTCCACTTTAACTTAAGGGAGTATTATTGTGGGCGGGAAGAAAATACAACTAACATGCGTGTCTTTTAAAAGCATGTATAGAAAAGACACCGTTGGTTATACTTTCTCTTTGTATTGTATTTTGTTTTCTAGGTTAGCTTATGATATCATTGATTTTACTTCTCGTCGCAGTTGTGAGATGAAAGTTTGTGATTACCCGGTGTTTCTTCATGAATCTGCTCCATCTCCTCGGAAGTTAGACTACATACATTCCCTTACAGGGTGCTGTAATGTTGTAGCTTGCTTTAAATGGCACAAATAGAGGTCTTACCAGTAATAAATTGAAGTATGCACTTGTTCATTCACAGTGGTACCGCCTCTAGACAAGAGCTTGACGGACGGTGTTAACGTTCCTGTCATCGTTTTACAGCGCGCAAATGCAGTGGTGACAGTCTGAAACACTTGCACTTTCCGTCAACATACAGTATCACGAAAATGCCGTCCAAACTGCCTATGCTTAGTTGAACCGAAGAAACAACAACAACAAAATCATGTCAGTGTCGTCGAGTATAAAATCCTAACCGTGACGGCTCCCACCACTATTGCTGCGGATATCTTCGGTCTTAGAGCCTAGCTTTGCCCGGCACTGTGTACGAATTGCAGTATTGCGAAATTATTGCATTTCTCAATGGGATGAAATATTCTAAAATGTTAATCCAGTTTTGCGCGACGATAGGATGGAGAAGAGACAACCTGAGTAAAATATACTCCATAAACACGCTTCTGACACGATGCGGTCTGGTAGATGAGGGTAAAAAAAGGAGGGAATCAACGAAGCCACAGTGGGACGATAATTCGGGCAACCACCCTTTCCTTCGGGGCATATCCAGCCATTTTGCTCATAAAGAAAAACGAAGATAGGATACGCTTGTTGATAAGGAAGCAGGAAATACTCTGTGAGCCGATGTTATCGGAGGAGACTGCCTCGGCGCGTGCTATGTGAGTAACTATGGCAGGTTTTATGCTCCGCTCCCGAGGAGAGCACGTGCTATTACGTCAGCAGAAATAGTTCTCGTTCTTGGCACCCAAAGCCGTCCGTTGGGCATGGCGATTTCATCCAGACTTCAATTTGTTCGATTCCAAGTCCTGCCGACGTGAGGTATGGGAAATACTCGTATGCGATTGTAAGTCCTTTTTACGTGTAGGAATACTATAAGAGATGACTCCGTGGGTTTTCTTAGAAAAGTTAAGCCACTTAATAACTGCGCGGGAATTATTAGGTCCACAATGAAAAGAAATTTAGCCAGCCTGTAATATTTTGTTCTATGAATATGTGGACGTGCGACTTCAAAAAAAATAGTAGCATAAATATACTTGAATTGGCGTCGATTGTACTATCAGTCGGTTCCTAAAGTGCCATCGAGGAGCGAATACGAGAATCGAAATTGTCCCACCGTTTGCGTCCGCCCGGCGTGTGAGTGTGAGGCAGAGCGTGAACCGCCCTCAGGTGTAAGCCACCTCTTCATCATAGTCGCGAAGAAATATGACACAACACACAGGCAACTTAATTAACTTTTTTGAGGTTTTGCTAATACCAATTTTGTTTTTATTTTTGCTGTTATCGATCACGATAACTGGAAAAGAGCAGAGAAAATGAGACACGTTTTTCGTTTCTGAAATGAGAAAGCATAACCAACTATATCCCTCATCTTCCTTCTCTCCATTAAAAAAAACTGTGCTCTTCATTTTTTTTTTTTTAAAGTTGTTCATTCTGTCATGGGCAGCCATGTGATAGGTTGGAGTGTGAAATAATATAGTGTCACATTCAGTAAACGTCTCCACAGAGCAATCATTCTCATGGATTATCGAGCCTGTAAAGGCCGAGGATACGTTTGTATTAATACATGTAGTGTTGTTTCAGACATGAACATTCTGAGATCAGAATAAAACTTCCATGTATCACTCTTCGTCCTGGCAAACTGCAGATTCACATATCGGGTCACTTGTACATCTATGCCACCTTCTCAACCTCTCTCATTCTTTCATCCATAATTGTCATAGCACTCATACTCGATGGCAGACAGTCTGACATCACTCAAAACTAAAGAACACCCTCCTTTAAAGCTAACAAAAACTGTAAAGCAATTGAAAAAATACCTACAATGAGCCTGCAGCAGTTAAACTAACATTACGGTAAAAAGCTCCATTGTAATGGAAACCAAAAATATAGACGCAGTCACTAGAAACACTTCAAAATTACACGGAAAAATACCAAGCAGCAAATATTAATTTTTTGCATTGTAGAAAAAAAATGATAAACAAAATGGCAGTGATGCTAAATAATACGAAAAGCAATACCAGTATTAAATGCACGGCCTTGGAAGAATCCAAATACAAGATGTTTGCCGTTTCAAAGTTTGAAAATAACGGTAACCTGGCTTACTCTGATGATGGAGTCAGTTTTAGTGGAGGATTCAATCTATCAATGATTGCTTTATAGTAATATTTCTTATTTCATTCCGCCGCCATCATTTTCGAAATAATTCTGTTTTTTTTTCCCCTCCAAGACAATATTTGTGGTAGCTTTCTTGTTTCAGCAATTGATCAGTATTTCTTTCCTTAATAAATTTCATCCATGAACTCATTTTGACTCTCCCCCTTCTCACAAACATCCTCCTCTATCAGTCTCAACCGGTAACCGTCATTCATAATTGTGTGTACAAAACAACAGTAACAAGAACTAACAAACAACTGAGGGCCAGCCTATTGCAAGACCTTAGCTGTTCAAGTCGGTGAACATGAGTGTATATCAACAACTCAAAGTAAGCAATCATTATTCCATCCGTTATTTGCTCAGTTGAAAGCGTCTTTCATCAGTGCATCTTTCATAAATATCTCTTCTAGAAATCCTCATGTATAAGCTAAACTCTCCAGTTACCACGTATCTGTCAGTCAAAATGGCGTTGCTTGGCAAATGCATGTGCATATTTATTGTTATTTCTTTATCAGAAACGACATTCCTTTCACACTGGCTCTGGCACAGTCTCCCAAAACAATGTGCAACCCAACCACCCTTGGCCACAAACACACTATTCTTTAAAACAAACTGATGCAGTTAGGCAGTAAAGAGTTTTCGATGACTTAATCTAAAATACATGGGTGATATACCTGGTGGAAAGACAGACTGTTTGGATCTAATTGTTCAATCGCTATATATTCAAAGTAATTTGCATAATTGATATTGTTAGGGTCATTTTGACTGCGAGGAACTTTTGCTGAAGGTTTGAGTCACTTTAAAATGTGCTGCATTTTAATGATCATATTTCATTTGAAAGAAGTACACAGCTGGATTACCGAATAATGTGATAAAGATAAGATGTGTTGACATCATTGCACCACGGTCAATATCGCAAATATCAGGAAAGGTAGGAGTTTTAGTAGTCAGGTTTAGCTGTCGCGTAACTCAGCAGAGAGGTGATTAATTAGAACAGTGGGCTTATCGCTACAGTTCATGAAAATTATAGTTTGGACAGGACAAATTTGTTCTGAAATAGACAACGATTCAAAGGTAATGAAACACGGAGATGTGTGAAATTATCGAAAATATCATGGGTCACCATAGTTAATTACATGTTATACTCTATAGCAATCACCTACTGTAAGTGACCAGTGTAATATTCCAAGACAATTAATAGGCCCACTTACTTTGTCAGTGCAGAACCCATACAACAGTTTCAGTACAGTACTATACTTTTCACTGCTTTGCGAATGTGGGAAGAATGTCTAGTTAATTATTTTTTTTTTGCTCAAATCGTACTACCGGCAATAATTTTGTTCTCCTGACACTTTCATGATGAGGATTTACCATAGGAAAAAATAAAACTGCAGTTTTCTTTACCGCCCACCCATGACGCTGAAAATTCACGTTTATGGAGAGGCAGATATATCTTCCGGCCAGTATGAATCGAAACGTTCCTTTTTTATCAGAAAACAAAGGCTTCAGGGGTTCATGGCACAGCTTCTGGTAATAAATGTGTAAAAACGGAAGCCTCTGTCTGAAACCGTTGAGAAAGGAACCTTAATGTTGATCTGCCCCGAAATGTTTTCAAACAATACCGTGCCCTATGTTGCCTTAACACAGGTGGAATTGATACTCGTCAACATGGCGTACTTCCTGCGATTGTTATTCAACGCATTATCGGGCTAGCCTAAATTTAGCCACTTTATAAACACTCGGTATAATAAAACAAGATCAGAGGCTGTCCCAGACTGCCAGATTGGGGCTTGTACCTGTCTTTATCATTATCCTTTGTGCGTCATGTTTTCGTTGAAAATTTATCTCACATGAACCGAATGTTGATTGACATGTCTGAAGAATTTCAGTAAATTTGCGTTCTTTTATGTTTTCTGCGTTCGCACTAAACCAGAACTCCCCAAATCGGGCTCATAGCAACCTACCTTGGCCCGTTTTATAGCTTGATGATTAAGGTGACATCTCTGGTTTCCCTTTTTTTGCTTGATATATTGTTTCAAGTTAATCCATGCCAATGGCCTTGTTGCTTTGTCTTCATCTGTTAACTAAAACGATAACTGTCTCAGACTTTTATGAATATTTGAGTATGGAACATGTCTTGGCAAGCAATGCTCAGCTATTACTTCCCTGTCCTCCCATTAACTTCTTTATTCTAAATATATCCATGTTCTAACAGAAACCAGATGCCGGTATGATGATGGTTGTTGCCGCCACCAACAGCTCGCTCTGTTTGTTTAACATGCTATAGACATCCATCACTATTACTGTTATTCTCACTCATCAGCACTCAGGTTGTGTCTTATATTTCTCAGGTCTAGAGAAGGTCTCGGGTGTCAAGAAATCTGCAATCATTCCTTTTTGATCGAATCACATATTAGATACAAAGGTGATCAATACACCTCTACTGTGGAAATCTAAACTTTTACCGTTATTACCGTGGCCTGTTCGCGAATTGGGATATGGAGGCTAGAAAGGCAACTTGAGCTGTATTCTTATGGTTCACATGTAAAGGTGCACACTTCGTGCTGATGATGTTACAAGCAGTCACTGTCGATCGCTGATGTGATAGCTCCTGGCAATCAGCCTGTAAACACTGAGCAACACGATCTCACCCACCCGTCGGCTGTCAAGCTACCTACTTCGTGCAAAAAAAAAAAAGGGAGTGAGACAGTTATGCCCTTTAAGCTGGATTTTCGCCCTTCCAGTCCCATTATGTAAAGGCCGTTTAAAAAGAGAGGAAACGGTATTGAGACTAAATGCATTTACACCTGTGCCCGTTACAGATTTATTTCACTAATCACATCCATGGTCGGTGTGTGCTACAAGACGATCTGTCAATTCGTTATATGTTCAGTAGAGCAAGATAAAGACCAAGGCAACACCAAGATTGCGTTTCTGAATGGAAAGGAAAAGCAGTAGCAGAAACAAGTCAACGAGAAAAATAAAGTTAATTGCCTTTTCTTCCGTGGAAAAAAATCAACTGAAAACAAAAACGACACAAAACATTTAACGGATAAAAAAGTAAACCGATAAAAAATGAACTCTTGTTTCATGAATGTCACTTCTAACAATTCAGAGAATAAATTTTGATGGGAAAGGAAATAACGTAAGCGTATATAGTGAACCTGAATTCTCAGGTCATGTAGATCTTGAGAGAAAACATGAATTCTCAGGTCGTATAGATCTTGAACGAAGTCTGATTATCAGCTGTATGTCTGCAAATGACTGGCCTGGAAAATAAAGGGCTGCTGGTAAACCTAGCGCTTCCTATGTCGGCCGAATATTCAAATCCTGGGATTTTCCTTTGTCTCTTACCCTTCATTATCGAAAAGACATAGAAATTAATATGTTTTCGGCGGGAGGGGGATGTGGAGGAAGTGATGTTCCACATCACATGCGTGGAGTGAGACGATGTTGTGTCCTGTCCATCTCGTTCAGAGAGGGAAGTGAAGAAGGGCCAAAAACTGGATACTGACACATTAAGTAAGCAGGTAGAGAGGGCAAAAACTAAGAACTCATAGGAGAAAGAGGTTTAGCCAATCTCACTAACAGTCTCATGCAGTAAGTACATGTACGTTGAACAGAGCCCCTGGGAACCGCCTTAATGAGATAGACCTTTCTGGTTTGCGTATTTATGCGAAATATATATACTGCAAACATTAAACTTTGATCGCCTGGTCAAGAGAAATAAGACTGTAACATTCAGCGTTGCCGAGAAACTAATGTGGAAAGTACTAGTCTTGGCCCAGAGAGATTCCAAAAATGAGCGTCCGCTTCTGACGTGAAGGTCATTTACCTAGACTTAAAGGCATTGGTTGGAAATAAAAGCAATGATGATGAGTATTGGTTGTTACCTTAACTTGCGGTTTTGGTAGAGGATGTGCATGGCCAAAGGTGGATGTATATTATATTAGGCATGTCTTGTATAAACCAGTTCAATGAGGCAAGATAAATCAGCCGAATCATGATTGGGTTTTTTTTTTACGGCAGCATTGTTTTTTTTTTTCACTCTAGGTGTTTGTGTAACACCTGTTTGAACAGAACGATAGTGTTTACTATTCTTGGAGGCCAAAATATAGGCTTACTTTAATAACCTATACGTTAAAAGTATATAGGAAACAAAACAGATATAAGAACTTGGAATGGTAATTTGCTCCAGTTCCGAGACCAAGCAAAATGACTTCTCAGACTCTTCAGGAATTTGGACGAGGAAAAAACTTGTGGTCAGAAACAAGGATATTATACAGACTCACAATGTTGTTTTGACTCGACCGTGCCATGACCTTTTGTCAGAGGGTCGATCGTTTTTTTGAAGTGCCAATGCATATGCCAAGAACTAAGCCATTTTACGGTAACACTCAGTCCCAATTTGTTATAACTAAACCATGTTATCACTTGAACATATTATGAGAGTAAAATTTGTAGATACTGCACTTTTATATTTACCATACACACCCTTATGGAAGCCAGGGCGATAGGGTAATGACAGCTTTTCATGTCATGCACTTCGACCTAAGTCATTCACTCAACTTTGAATAAGGTGCGCACTTCTCAGCAGATAAACTTTCCACAAAGCATCCACTCTGGTACAAACGTGTGATAGTGGAGATTAATTCTGGCTATACAAACTCAAAAACATAATATGAACCTTGCATTAAAATGGATTGATAGTCGTTCAACAGGCAAGGTTGCTCTCTTGCCCACAGCACGACGGTAGCCGCTGACGAAAGAGTTAGCTAGTGAACCCTGTCGATGTGAGCAACGATATGCCCACCTCTTCCCTTATGGAGCAGCTGTCCAGATGCAACACAGTCTATGAGTCAACGGCTGGCTCGCTGTCGTGGAAGTTGTATGCGGCTTCTCAGTCACTGAAGGCTCTAGTAAGTAACAATCGGTGTGCGAAGATGAGAACTGCGTGGTTACAGCTGGAGTGCCCAGAGACGCACGCCGGTGGTTCCGATCTTTGGGCAAGCAAATCCAATGGCGACAGACTAAAAACTGAGCCGGCCACTGCTGAATGCGTGGACCAAGCACCATTATGCTCGCTGCCCGGGTCTCACTTGGCACACCTCTTTTCTCCTCTCCCTTCTCCTCAGCTGACATGGCAGATCTGTACACTGCATGGCATAACTTCTAAAGTTTTCAGTCGAACATTATGTGGACAATCATATAGTCTATAAAAATATTCAGTTTGAATAAGCTCGTTCTCACTTAAGATGTTGTTAATTTTCATAAGCCATGGACCACCCAGCAAGTCTGAGAACATCCTTTGTTCGTGTCTGTCTTCTCGAAGTGCAACACCTGCCATGCCAGCATTTGAATTCCTCAACACAAGGGAACCTGTGATTATGAACTTGCATCGCTCGGGCCTTCCTTCACCACAGCCTACAGCGCAGTCGACAATCTCCACGACTGTACCACACAAAAGTGCCGTCCTTTCTCAAGCTAGCGGAAAATCGCCCAGCAACCAACTTCAGGAATTACACCAGGCCTTTCTCGACCTCTGTCTCAAAGACAGCGTTCGATCGAGTTCATCGACCCTGAGCTTCCACGACAGGATCAGGTCCACATGTTGCTAACAGTCAGTTCTCGATGAAGCCGCGAGCTGTCGGGGCTGCGGTAACAAAGAATAAATTACATTAAAAAACCTAAATACACACCAGTTATCTACTATACATCTTCACCATCACTCTCATGTCCATTGGAAGGCAAAGAAGTCGTGTTCCGTATTTGTATGGACTTTTTACTCCTGTACAAGTCCCACAACCCAGATACTATCTCCGCCACCACGATATCGCTAGAGTTTTTCCCAACCAATCGTAATGTGAACACGCCATCATGGCGTAAATATTCCATTGTGAATCGGGTGGCAAGTTTCTTGTCTGGACCGGATCCAATGCGGTCCATGATCTTTAGGAACTTTCTGATGTAATGTATTCTGGAGGACGGAAATACCATGTGCCACAGCCACGCCATGAAGCTGTAACACGTAAGTACAGACACGAATACGAGCCAGAACCATAGGAAGATGTAGATCTTCTCGTTGAAGAGGTTTATAGGCAACACACACTGGACGCTGTAATGATGCTTGTTCGTCATCTGGCGGATGTCAAAGTCACACATGGTTACGCGAGGAAAACGCCGGGAGGCAGTCCACTCTTCCCCTTCTATCAAATCTTCAAGAACTTGGAAACCGTAGAGATTGTAATCTGTGGCCAAGAAGGCGTTTAGCATAAAAAGCTGGCCTATAGCATTGGAGATGTATAGCACCTTCATGGCTAGGTAGGTGGACACGAGATAGTTCCCGTACCGCCGACCGCATAGTAAAGACAATTTGGCAGACAGGATATGCCGCAATGTAACACAACACCTGTGTCGGCTTTCTCGTTGGTTATCCAAGCACCGGTCTATATGGCGTACAACATACTTGATTGTACGAACTCTGATTTCAGGTGCTTCGTACTGGGCATCACTGGCCAGAGAGACGATCCTGTCCACGTTGATTCCTGACTGCCCGTTCAGCAGTCGCCATATTATACAGGGTATATAGAACATCAGCGCCTGGATAAGCAGCATTACAGGTACCCACTGGTAGTACGTGAGCTCGTTCTCCACACGCTTGCCCAGATTCTCAGGCACGAGTTGGTCCATGGGGATATAGTATGTGTTGGAGATCCAGCAGATGTTGTTGGTGTAGTCTACGTGAGCGCCAGTAAACTGGGCTGGACACCAGCATCTGAGGAAAGAACGATAGAAAAAATATGAAGATGTAATGCTTTTATGCCCCGTATTCGTTGATGCAACCCTGACAAAGTGGCAGGATCGTAAAAGCAACCCCCCCCCCCCCCCCCCCCCNNNCCGCATAGCATCGCGAGGGCCAGTGGCCTCCCTAAAGGAAGGAGGGGAAAAACAGATTAAAAAGAAAAGAAAAGGGACAAGAGGTAGAGGCCCCCAGGCAATGATCTTGAGAGGTCCCTGATGAGAGGATTACGGCTCTTTGCAGTGGATGCTGTATTACATTGTATTTACCTCCGACACCCCAGAATCAGTATTAATTTGGAGCCCACATGTATTTGCTGCTAAAACCCCGAGGAAGAAACGGCAGATTTAATAAGTGAAACAAAAACTTTTGGAGTTTACTTTTTAAAAGACCGCATATCTCACTGTTCTAATGTGGTTAGACTATAGAGCGCGGATGTATGTGGTCTTTTAATTAAAAACTCAAGATTTATAGATAGAATCATTCATTCTGGCCGAGGTGATTCTCTGTGAGACTGGACTCACCAAGGCCACTCGAGGAATTAATTATATATTACAACACAGTTTGTGGAGAGCAGGGAAACATTTTGATCCGTAGTGACAACACAGATAGTCTAATTAACCTCTGTTTTATTGTGGATAACATCCCAGTTTAAAAGCCACTTAAACAGTGGCAACTTTAAGTATTTATTTGCCAATTCTGTTTTCACATGGCTGAGTGAAACTCCCAACTATAATTTGTGATTTCCGTTTTTTTTTCCTTTGCGCAATTCCTCGTTCCTGACTTAATCTTACTTCTGCCTGGTTTCAAAGAGACGAAAATCTTTGGAAGAAAATGTCGCACTTTAGCGCTAAGGAGTCATTTCCTTCTCTCTCCTCTATGAATCAATTAATGCCATATCTATGTTTACAATATGTTTTTGGCAGTAAACATAAATGCTTGCCTCGACACGTTTTTGTGTCTTCACTGCTCCAGACATCTAGAGAGACAGCACCTCCTATCATCCTTCTCGCTGGTTGGCAAGCATTCTTAATAGAGTTCTGGTTTATGACAGCAACTTCTTGCCCGAATAAATAGCACCCGCTTTCATGTCGTCACGTAATCAGATAAGGGAGGCAACTCTGATAGAATGAGGGAAGTGGGGGCGAACAAATCATTATTCATTAGATTTTTGGAACAAAACAAATTTAGGACTAGGGAAAAGCTGTGTGACCTGTTGGCATTTTGATTTAAATATACGGTATACATTACATACACAGACAAAGGGGTCTCTTTCATTCAACTTACTAAGTCCAGAGATTTACGCATTATCTGGAATTACTCAAAATGAATGGGCCTTGGAGACTGAACTTAAGGGGAAGGGGGCGTGCAAAAACTGCAAAGTGAAGTTGTGCCCAGATGGCGTAATCAGAGTAATCGCGCTGGTGACGATGGGAAATCAGACGGAGACTCAAACATTTCAATAACAACAATAACAAAACCGCAGCGCGTTCTGTTGTGCAATGCTTCTTCAAAATTGGCAGCACTCTTGTTACATTAGCATTCTTAAGTCATAAAGTGTGAAGTTTCTAGCGCGCGCGCGCACACACACACACACACACACACACACACACACACACACACACACACACACACACACACACACACACACACACATACACACACACACACAAATAAAAAGGTACACTCGCAATCTATATTTCACTGCCTGAGGCAAAGGTCTTGTTTTTTGAAACAGCAGCGTCAGGAGTGCTTTTGACATTCTGAAATCTGCCTTGTGCTTTCCCCTCCTTTACCCACTCTCTATGCACCTGATGATCGAAGCACAAAATGATAACACAGGGGATATGACTACGCGGTTTGTGGTGAAGTCAAGGAGCCACATGACGTGGGTCACCACTTACATGCCCAGTAAACCGGTGTTTTTATATATTTTTCAGGAAAGTGACAGTGATTATCTAGAGGAATTCCTCTCAAATTTTATTATGACAATTACTATATTAGAGGTGAAACTATACATATCGTTGACATGACATTTGAGCCACCGTTTTCTGTTACCTGAAATTCTGTCAGAAATATCGAATATTTTGGAATTTTGTTCGCAGCCCCTGGCAATTCTTCTGCACTTTTCACCCCTAGCAGCGTTTGGAAAAAAAATATGATATTTCTCAAGGAAACGACTTCGGTATACACTTATCAGAATGGCCAAAGGGAAACTTTAAAAGTCTGCATTTATTTCGGGAAGCCGTCGTTATTATTAAGAGCTGCGCACTCTAATGCTGTCAGCAAATTCAGAGGGCCAGTCAGCACCAAATAACAATAATAGCAATAGAATGACGTAATCCTCAGGAAATAGTGAACAACCTGAATTCTGGTGTACTGTTAGAAGCTGAAAATCGGTGGAAATTATAGAATTGCGTTCCCGTTTTGTTTTCAAAAATGGCTACTAATCTTCTTTACAACCTCTTCTTCATATTTTTTGTAACCGCTACGGGCAGAATCCATCATATAAGTTACAGTGGCGGGGTTAATAGAGACTGGAATTTATGCTCGTCCGAATAAGGGCAATGAGATATGTACATTATTGGGACTGCACGGATGAAAGGAAACTTCTGGGACAGCGCTTTTCTTTCGGGATTATGGGTGTCAGAGCTGTGGTCGTCAGTTCACTGTACTGCACTGCACAGTGAGCTCTGGCCATACCAGAAGAAAAGTTGCTTTAGGGGAAACAATTCCTATAATACGACCACAAAATCTGCCAATACGACCACAAAATCTGCCATCTCATAAACGTAGCGCACATTTTGCGTGAACTGCAGTTATCCATGTGTTCTTACACCTACGCGGTCAGACTCAGAGTTTTAT
>JAWQUT010000302.1:403884-425197 GCA_033807755.1 Ellobium chinense | reverse complement strand
GGGGGGGGGGGGGGGGAAACACCCGAATACCTTTTTAAACCGCGTACTCTCTGGGCCCTGTTATATTCGTGGCGGAAATGAAAATGTTTAAATTTCAGTGTGCTGTAAATGTTACACTTATGAAAATAACTGGATCCAAGATGTTGGGGGCTGATTAAAAAACGCTTCATCTCCCTCCTTTTTAAAATTTTGTAACATCTGTTAACTTTGAGATGGGGGAAGAAAGATCAACATATTTTTTTGAACCGGAAGGTGTATCCCCTGACTTCCGGCAACATGCTTGTAAGTCTTTGTGATGCTCCTCTACTTGAGGCCTCATAGTCTTCCGAACTTGACAATCCATCACCGGTCGGTAAATTTTGAACTCTGAATATTATTTCAGAACAGCAGACATTCCGGCCAGTATTCTTTCTTTCTTTCTTTCTTTCTTTCTTTCTTTCTTTCTTTCTTTCTTTCTTTCTTTCCGTGTGTGTGTGTGTGTGTATGTGTGTGTGTGTGTGTGTGTGCATGTGTGGGGTGGGAGAGAGAGAGAAAGAGAGAGAGAGAGAAAGAGAGAGAGAGAGAGAAAGATAGAGAGAGAGCACTCGAGTCGGTTTATGTCACAATGTTTTGCTTCCCATTGCTCCACGCCAATTTCCCTAAAAGGCTACTCTTTTTTTTCGGATTTGTCAATCATTCATCTTGTTTTCTGCGTCAGCCCATTAATTTGATTTACAGAGGTTCTTATTCTCAATTAATTTCGTCTAGTTTATGCTTTCCATCTTGTTTCCTAGCATCCTGAAACTGGTAAAAACAGTCACTAAAATCTATGTTTTCTTATTTACAGGTTTAAAGCAACATTAATTTCACTCAAAAGTTAGGAAGGTAAGTGGTGAGTGAGTGAGTGAGTGAGTGGGTGAGTGAGTGAGTGAGTGAGTGAGTGAGTGAGTGANAGGAAAAAGAAAGAAACACACAGAGAGAGAGAGAGAGAGAGAGAGAGAGAGAGAGAGAGAGAGAGAGTATCGTTAGGGTATACAAAAAAATTAAGCACACTTGACAACTTCTTTCTTTCTTTCTTTCTTTCTTTCTTTCTTCTTTCTTTCTTTCTTTCTTTCTTTCTTTCTTTCTTTCTTTCTTTCTACATGTTATAATACCTGATGGGATCACCGACATACTGCCTCGCGCTGACAACCACAGTGAAGATGATGAGGATGCCGGTGGTGTACAAGTGGTTCACTCTGTCGTTTAGATCGTCGTCGTTGCGAACTTTGACATTTGCCACTCTCCCCACCGACCCGATGATACTGTCCATCCTGCAAGAATGAGAAACAAGTCAAAATGGTTATAATGTTTGGTCTGTTGGAAGAGCACGAACAGTTAAATGTAAATAAGGACTCAGAGAGACTACAGTCAGTATGGGAAGATTTTACCCTCACATTGGCTGCTGGACAAGGGACAGGAAAATGAGGCTTGCCTGCAACGTGCATTCTGTACTCAATTATTGGCCCAGGTAAGTGCTCTCGTTTGTTTGTTTGTTTGTTTGTTTGTGAGACTTGTATATTTATATTTGGTCGCCACATGCTTTGGTGGGGAGAGGGAGAGGGGTTGTACATTGAGGGGGGAGGAAACTTATGTCACGTCCTCCAACAGTTTCCCCAAATACACACATACATATAATTATGCACACATATACACATAATACAGGTATATTCATTTACAAAAAACAAGCAAACAATAAAAATTCATGGAAACCTGACACTCATAGTGTTGACAGGTTGATCAATCAGTCGAAATAATCAACAGGGATCTGTTTTTGGCTACATGATCAGAATAATACAGTCGTTTCTGACTACGATCCCACCACTCACTATCTCGTTTCGATTAAAATCACGCTCTGTCCGTGCAACGGATTTCTTTTTTCCATATCAAATAACCATATTAATCTTTGTGCTGCAACAACTTTTTTTTTTATTCCAAGATCCCAGTCTCTCTAGCCGGCATTAATTTTGTTCTTTCTGTTGGAGGCGATTGCTGTCATTTATATTGGCAGAATATTGGCCTGTTATCCCCTTAGGATCTTGCCATATTGTAAGTCACCCCCCACCGACAACACATGGCTCTTCCCATTGGCAGCATACTCTTTGAAAAACAACAGCATAATTACGATACATTTTTGGTTTATTTATTTATCTCCCCTCTTTACCCTGAGTCGTTAGCTGTGATCCCGCTCTTGCTAAGATCCCCTTTTTGTCCTCTCCCGAGCACAGGGATGTTATCCGCGCGTTACTGTATACTCTGTGAGGACCTCATTAATTCCATGAATATGGAGAACTGAAGCGGACTGTTAGGTTTGTCAAAACGTTCACTTGTTTACTGGTTTATGGAAACAAAATGTTGCACTTTGAACAAATCTATGTTGCTCAATTCAAAACTCAGCAAAAAATTTCCCTACTGATCGTTCCCTGTTGTCATCTGCTTATGTGTTCTTCTTGAGTGAGGTTGCACCTTCCTCTCTTCCCCCTAAAATCCCCACTACTGACATTCCTAGTATCAGAACTGAGATATCAAAAGATACACCATGAACTTTACAGGACACAAAACTGTTAATTCGTGTTGAGCACATTTCATGGTATTCATAAGCCTGGTCACTTGCAAAGTGTTTTCAGAAAGTCTAGTGTTAGTCTTGTAGAAAGTACAGGGTTTCAGTGATAAACCTGTTCGAGTATCTCTAGATCTAGTTTATAATCTTTAAGACGCGAGAATATTACAGAACAGTGAAGGATGGAATAAAAATACAGAACAACTAATATCGCTTGACCAACTCAGAGTAACAAATCACATATATTATAACAAAGTCATCTATCATTCACATGGACACAAACAAACGTTGTTTTATCACACGATCAAAATCATACGCATAAGACCATCCAGTGCTTGTGGGTTTTCACAACTTTATTTATGTAGTTGATACCAGTACAGACGAGTCTAGTAGCTTCGAGTTCTTTGTGGGTTCATTAATAATTGTCTAATTCCTAGATAACGGGTATGTCTTAGCAAACGGAAATACGATCGAAGGATGTAAGAACAGGAAAGAGAAGGGTATTGAGAAAGAATAGATCGTAATGAGGAGATATTTTTCCTCAGAGGGTTGCCAGGTATTTATTCTGAATTACGGTCTGAGCATCCCGCCAGAGTAGGAGTTTGTGTTCCTCCGCGGGTTAGGAATTAATGTTGTTCATCTGTGTAGGTAATAGGAGTTGGCGGCTTTTGAAATTCTGTTAGCGTTCTATGGGTAATAGGGTTTGGCGAGTTTTGAATTGCTGTTCATGCGAACAGGGGTGAATGAGTGGGTGAATAAAACGGCTTTCAGCAGACCAAGATACCATATTTCGTACAATTAGAGCGTGTTCTGTCGTTGATATTGATAAGGACCTGTTTGCATAGTCTGTATGTTTAGTAGGAGTTCATTGTGCTCACCAAATATTATACAACAAGATTTTCGCCGCCATTTTACGAATAAGTGAAAGAACAAGCAAGTGTTAAACTTTACATATTATTAACCCAACAATACTGCGGACATTTCCTCTGTATGAATAAGTGAGCATCGGAGGATAATTCTAACAGTCGCCTCACGGCAATGACAGTGACAGTTACAGAGAGCAACATCTAAACACACTGGATAGGAGCACCATTAACAAAGCCATTAAAGAGCACTTCGGCTGCCGATGGATTTCCGGACTCTTTGAATGAAATAAACATTCTGTAATTTCGTCATTCTGGTATATTTTATGCAACGGCGTCCCGGTGACGATCATAATTTCTAGACAGTGCATGAGATCTGAAGACCACACAATAAGTATTAACGGAGGAAAGGGCCGTGACAATATCTTAAACGTCGGCTTCTTGCAAAAAAACTATCTACACTTTTATTGTGCGAAAATGATTTTTGAGTCGTGCATATATTTCCGTCTCTTAAACCTTTTTGTAATAGATTTTGAGATAATGTTGTTCGGTTGGCTCGAATCGAATGGGTTGTCTAGCTCTTCTCATATCCCCAGGCAACACTTAACTTTTTCTCCTCACTCGACTCAGGTGTTAGCAATTTCTCAGCTTCGGCATTTAGGTGAACAAGGCGCTGCTCGGCGCCTGTTACAGTGATGCTGAAAAATAATTCATTTAAGGGCAGGATTCAGAACGGCGATAAAAGTCTTCACGTTTGACATCTCCAGAAGTGTTTTTTCTTGATAATATACTTAAGTCCATGTAATCCTAAGAGACATAACATTTTTCAGACCGAAAAAAAACCCCCAAAACGACAGCCCTGAAATGTAATTGTAGTAAAGTGTAATATTATGGTCATTAAAACACATTCGGGTGAAGATTTAAAAAAAACAAACTGCTGTACCAATCGCTTTTAAGCTTACTGCACATAAAGTCTGCACTAAGAAGAAGATTATCATTGTATATTTCAGCTACAGAAAGAGGATTATTGTTCGGAAATTTTAACCATAAATTGCCAAAATCCTGACAACAGTTTAGGAGGTCATCTTCCTGATATATTTTTTATATGAAAGGGCAGCTTCTGTATTTCTGCGTCAAAGCAGTTCGTTCTAGTACAAAATCAATGTAAGCTATTTATTTATAGGCTTGCAAAGTTTCAATGCAAGATGTTGAGTGGTTTTGAACAAAATTTGACTCAACCGTGAAAACATACCTATATATCGTTTAATAATATAGCTATATTAGCAGTAAAACCTGCCCTTAAATCTTGTGATAACCGGAAGAATTAAGTTTATATACCTAAATGTGTGTGGTCATCAATGATTTTGCAAGATCTACCCTTGTGCCTCTTTGTAGTTTTGTCAGAATGTGCACATTTTGCTCGTTCTTTCTCTTTCTTTCTCTCTCTCTCTCTTTCTTTCTCTCTCTTTCTCTCTCTCTCTTTCTTTCTCTCTCTCTCTCTGTGTTGTGTGAACACATTTCTTATACGGTACTAAGTGACATTTCCAGCTTTTTTGCACAGGGCGACGTAACAACTGTTTAGCTTATCATGACGCTTTCGACTGGCAAATAATAATATAATTCAGGTGCAGCTTGCAGGTGTCTGGCCTTTCTCATTCAGCTTGCACAAAGCATTGTTTGTGTTAAAGAGGTAGTTTTCCATCAGTCAAAACTAGCGCTGAATAAGGGCTCTTGATTTTAATTGACTGCTGCAGTCTTTGATCTGGGTGGGGGCATGGTGATCGGTTTAAAGAATTAGACTTTGAATCACGTATGTTTGTATGTTTACAATATTTTGCCGCCGTCAATTTGTAGATGTCTTTGTCAAGGATCTGATTCATACTGCATGCACTCGTTTTATCTTTGAATTTGCTCTCCGCTGGCAGGTGCGGAAGATATTGGCCGAATGTTTAAGATCAGCGCCTTCAATAAGCCGCAGCTCAGTAACTTAAAGAGGCCAGTTAAAGAACTTATTATCTGCTCGGGTTAAACGTAAAGTATATGAAGTTGTTGTAACGTGTACAAAACTGTTCATCGTATCATTACTGCCTTATTGAGTGTGGGCTTTTTGTTCATAACCTTATGTTTCCAATTATTACTTTATTGTGTGTGCGCTTGTTTGTACATTACTTTATTTCCATAACAATGCTAAAAAACCAGCTATTGCCGCGGCTTTGGCTCAGAACTTTCATTTCTCTCTGGTTGAGTGAACTCCCTCGCATCTCCCGGCGCGATTTTCAAGACGAAGCATTTTTTAACAGAGCCGTAGCGCAAAGACAAAAGCAGTATGTGCAGGTGATTGCCCTTTTTCCTCTTTTCTTAACTCTTTCTCCTCCCTCTTGCAAGACATGCAGCATTTGATCTTCGCAGCGCAGGAGAGCTAGAGATGTGCAACCTGAAAAATGTCACCACTTGTTCGCAATTCTCTTTTCCTTATTCACTTTCCCTATCATCCATGATATCTTGCACTTGCACCTGCCCCCGGTCCCGCCCACGGTCCCCCTCCCCGCTCCCCATTTTGCCAGTGCTCACACCCACATAGATCTACACACATTACACTGTTTTCCATCCGTGTGCAGCTGTTCTCTCTCTGGTGTGTTCTTTATCCTTTACAGCGCATAGCAACCCACTAGCGTTGCCATCTGTCAGCAAGACTCAAGAACTTTATTAATCCCAAAATTCAGTTCGTCTTCTTGTTGTCAATAAATTATTTCAGGGACAGTGTAAAGAGGAAGGAATGGAAGTCGATCGCGATATGTCTAAAGTAACAGCGGCACTGGAAAAGGATGAAATGGAAGCACGTGGCATAACAAAAAGATCAGGGTAGTGTGAAAAGGAAGGAATTGAAGAAAATGAAAACGCTTAAATAGTAAGGGCAGTGTAAAAAGGAGGAGTTGAAGCAAATGAAATATCTAAAATGTCAGGGGCAGCGCAAGGAAGATAGTATGAAAGTGAATGGATTATCTAAGATAGTCGAGGCAGTGTAAAGAGGATATGTTCTTACATGAAATGCTCCCTGAAAATTCACCCTCTAAAACTAACACAATCTGAGTACAGCAGTGTGCCAGCGGGTACTTTATACTTATCTCTAACTATATTCTTCATGAGGTTATGCCGGTTTCTGTCTATACTCTTCATAAAATCATCTGTCTTCACCCTGTGTCTTCTTTTTATCTATATGTCTTCCACCGCCCTTTCCTCTCCCCATCGCCTTTCATACACTAGCTCGGTTTCCTCTCCATTATTTTTTTTTCTACAAGCTAAAAGTGCCGCACTTATTAATGGAAGATATGGTATGCATACAATAATAAATATCCAGGGCTTGTGATGGGGGCCGGGCTGGATCACCAATAAAGAGGTTTCGTATTAAAGGGCACGCGCGAGGCCGTAAATATTTACATCACGATCCTGGGTGCAAGACACTAGAGCACGTACCGTCCCAAGGCTCTGCTCATCTCAGGATGCAAAGAACAGAGGCGGATTCACACATCGCAAAAGCACGGATAGGAAAGGATGCACGTGGAATGTTGCTACCTTTCTTGAGCTACCCCAGCAATACAGGCTGCGCCTACGGTCACGACACTGTAAATCAGACGCTATGTGGTGGGTCGGGGGGTGACGTGAAGAGACGGGAGGTACCCTGAGCCCCTACACTAGTAAAACGTATTTTTTCCTAATATCCTTTTATAAGACAACATATTTGAAATACTGACATGATGAGAGATGAATTTAACCATACTTGAAAGCATGGACGTAATTATAGTGATCAGCCTATGAAAAACATCGGCGGTGGCAGCATTGGGATAGTAGATCAGCCATGGATGAGAAATTGACTAGAGGCCATCACTGGACCACCGCCGACCATGAAATGTTTAGAAATGATATAGCTGGAACATGTATCATCAGAGGGGGTAGATTGGACGGACGAAATATTCTTTATCAGATAATGGTGAGAGGTAAAGAAGAGACAAGGCGTGAGATGACGGGCCTGCTGTGAATGAGCCATTGAATTAGGGTCATCACTGAACATTAATAAAGTAAATGTATATATCATTCCAGTATCTGGAGCTAAAAATAAAACATCTGTATGCGTGCATTGCACGTAGGAGGTGATATTTTATGTAGGTAGATGAAAAAGACGTGTGTCGGAAAGGTGAAGAATGGGATGGGTGGATATGTAGGAAGGTAGGTTGCTGGGGAACGGGTGATAAACTGATCACATATTGCACCCCCACCCCCTCCCAAATTCAACATTACCTCTCGTGTCCCTGAACAAAGGTTTGGAAATGAGCACTGCAACTGACACTTTGCGGTACCCCCAGGCACTTGTGTGATATTCAGTTCAGTATACCTATGCGTACGCTAACCTTTACCTACATGTTTGTTTTTTACTTGTATTCTTCCCTAAGTTGCGCCATCAGCAATGCACCAACTTGGCAACCATTTTTCAAACTGACTGTGAAATTAGCAAATGGTATTCAGAAATTAAATCGTTGCTTGGAGACAGTACCCCATTAGACGCCAAACTCTAAAGTTTACAGATGCAGAACTCTGTCTCATTTTCATGAAACTGCACTTAGATTTTTTTTTAAAGTAAGGGCTATTGGTGAATACGGTGGAATATAATGAAAGTGTTCAATTAATTGCAGTAGAACTACTTTACTACCCCTTTCTGACTCTTTTACAGAGATACATAGAGTGATAAAGGAAGACATTTTATCCGCTAATCTTACATGATCAACAGCTACTTTTCACACCGATCGCGATGAAAATACTTCACAGTGGTACTCCACTCATTCACTTCAGCCATAGGGTAAGTCGCCATTATGTACAGATTAAAGGTAGGCCTATGCGCTGGATCTGGGAATATCATGGACTGTGAAAAGGGGCCATCACAGTTTGGTTCAAACAAGTTTAGATTCAAGAACAAGGGCTAAAAATCCAGAGCAGTCTGTGTATAAATAGGAATCACTTTACAATTGAGACCATGTTTTTGAACTGTCAGCAGAATTTGCGCAACATGACCAGGCACAACATTTTCGTCCTTAAAACAGGTGTTATATTCCGTGTATATTTTTTTTCCATCCAGAAAATCTCTCCCCTCGTTAAATTCATAACTACTGTCTGGCTATACGTTTTGGCCCTTACACTTCATTCCCTGTAGAATTTTTCTTATTTGATAAATTTTTGTAGGTTCAAACAAGAAAAAAAAAACCAAACTCCAGAGTTACGTGCGAGTAATATTACAAGAATTATTACTTCATATCTCAGCGTGTGTACAGCTGGCGCCTTCGTATCTGAAAAAATATCGTTGTTTGTCACTTGGGAGAGATAATGCTTAAGAATTTAAATGCAAGGTGTTCATCTGCTAACCTAGATCCACCAACACGACTGAATATTGAACTGCTATTCAAGTCGACAATGCAACGCCCCTACCCTTTTTATTTTATCGATCAAAGTGAGTTCGTGACTACTTCCCCCATCCCGAGTGGCCCCACGGTCGTGAGAGGAGAAGGGAGAGCGGAAAGTACCAGGCTGAAAGATAGTAATAGTATACATATGCAGGTAAAGCCAATGTAGAAAGTGTTATGATGAAAATATGTTCACGGGAATGAAACGGAAGTTCAATAAAGTCGCTTGCATAATCCAAGATTAGTTCACGTTTCCTGCAACTTTCATAGGGATTTCAAAAGGGTGCCATCACTCATCTTTTGATGTATTACCTCTAATTTCGTTATCTAGACTGCAAGGGAAAAGGAAAAAAAAACCAAAAAATCAGAACTTGGGCATCAATAGGGGGTGCCATATGTTCCGCAGCTGTATTATCGAATTTGAAATATTTGACTGAAGAGGAACAGGTTTTTTAAATTCACAAAACTTGCGCAATATGCCGTTTCGTCAATTATCACTGAGGTCAGCAGACCAGAGATGATCAAAATTATTTACCTGCTGAGAAGATGAAGATGAAACTTGACAGTTACGATATGCGTATAGGATTGATAATCATCAAATAGAACAGATTTATTTGTGATTGAGAGTGTTTTTGCTCTATAGTTTTAGGGCCATAACTAACTTCGAGGCAACCACATCTGCCATACTCCCTCAACCTGCACATTAAGTGGATCGTAAGGATGAAAGGTTTCCGTTGCATAATGATAAGGAGCTTGTTTAACGTCAAAGGGGAGGGAGTGTTCTTGGGCGGTAGGGAATTGGGATTCTGACCAGAGTTGCCAATCTGACGATTTTGGTGCCAAATTTCAGAAATACGGCGTCTTTTGTTTTCTAGAATGTGCCTCCTAAAACTTACATGGACACCCTGGTTTGTTTTTTGGCATTTTGTTAAGCTTCGTCCAGTTTTAGACTTTTACCATCTTAGCATAGATAAATCATTATTTTTACTAAAAAAGCAAGGATCTTTTAAAATTTGAGACGTAAGTGCATTTTAAGTTCACCTCAGCCATGCTGTAACTGCACATTTACATGTCCTTTGTAGCTAGAATTATCATCCAACATTTACTGAACTCCTATAGACTAAAGTTAATACACAGAGCTACATATTAACTTTGTCATGAAAAATACAACGACTATACACACACACCCACCCACATCTACACCCTCACCCCCCCCCCCCCCCCNCCTCACACACACACAGATAAATAGTCTCTCTCTCTCTCTACCCCTCCACCCCTCGCATGTTTCTTATAAAAAGCACTGACTCTCACCAAGAATATTTATATTGATCCAAATAATATTATAGTCTGGCGATTTTTTTGGATAACTTTTTTAAATCGTTAATTTGGCACCAACGTTTTAATAAATCTGGCAATGCTGCCGTTTAGCTCCGGTTCTATCTAAAGGACATGAAAAACTCATGAGGTGGGAGATGTTATTTGAAAAGTGGGGGGTATTTACCTGTCTGTTTTAACCAGAGAGAATTTTAGCACAACGTGACCTATCGTATTAGACATTTGAAACGTGAAAGACGATTTATTGATAAGACTTAAACAGCCACCTGCCATCATATTCGGAGACCACTTCACGGCTTATACGAGAGGAAGGGGGAGGAGGGAGGGAGGGAGGGATGGGGAGAGAGAGAGAGAGAGAGAGAGAGAGAGAGAGAGAGNGAGAGAGAGAGAGAGAGAGAGAGAGAGAGAAAGCAAGAAGGAAAGAAAGAAAGATTGCATAATATATTTCTTGATAAATGAACTGTATGTTCCTAAATCATTTAATCACACCGCGATGGTAACCGTAGAGAGTGTGATAAACATGGAGGGGGAGAGAGAGAGAGAGAGAGAGAGAGAGAGAGAGAGAGAGAGAGAGAGAAGAGAGAGAGAGAGAGAGAGAGAGAGAGAGAGAGAGAGAGAGAGAATGCCTGTGGACTCAACCACAAATAAATGAGAATGGAGAGACGGAAGTTATGAAATATGTACAGTAGATCCAGCGGATCTGTTCACTAGGGAAAGCGTGCAACAAGACAGATGAAAGTTGATAAAATACTGTATGCTCAGAAGTGAAAATCGAAAAAAAGAGAAAACAAATCTGTAACTTACTACGCATTATCATGATATTTGAAAAAAGAATATTAGTCTGTAGCTTAATACACTTAACGATGATAATTGGAAAGGAACATACGTCTGTAGCTTAATATACATTGCGATGATAATTGAAAGGGAACATAATTAAGTCTGTAGCTTAATACACATAAAGATGATAGCTGAAAAAGAGCATACATCTGTAGTTAATACACATTACAGCAAACACTAAAAAAGAGTAGGTAAATATTACAAAAAGTGTCAGTTGATGTGTTTGTTAATCTGGTAAAGAAAGCTAAGAGAGACAGAGAGCGAAGTCCACTGGGTTGAAAATAGGTATTTGCACCCCAGTGCACTGCAGCTCGTGGTGCCTCGTTAACCTGTAGCAGTATGGGGCCAAGCCACCTGGAAAATAACTGTTTTTACATCCTGGCTTATTAATTGAGCACTGTGTAGGTGCTGCTCAGAACCTAGGTGATAATTTCGAGCTGTAGTTTCCACAAAAACAGCCCTGAATCGCCTTATTATATCACAATATCATGGCGGTACCCCGGTGAGGCGTAGAGCTGTTGTCTATAGCTGAAGATAGTATGAGCACTTCAATCGACACCACTAAATATTATTGTCACTCGTCGGGAGCATGGACTCAGCTGTGATTTAAAGAAAGTGCCATGACCCAGTGACAATTATTAATCAAAGTCATATTCTATTATCTGAACGCTACGAAGTGGAACTTTCAGTTAAGTGAAGCACAATGATAAATTTGGCCTTTAAAATAGAGAGGATATTTACCGCTTCTTGCTACCCAAATGGAGCATGCATGATTTGAAAACAAACTTATTTTCACTAATTCCATCAAAAACACCGCCAGATAAAAAGCATCAAATCTTGTTACTTTCTATCACAAAAACAGCAAAAACCCCGTCTCGGTTTTGCACCATATTAAATCTAACTTGATTTCAGACACAAATACCAGACACTTCGCGTTATCTAATATCACACATTTACATGTAGATCTTGTGCACTTTCGAAAAATCGAAACTTGCGGTAACATTCCAAAGGTTGCACACTGTAGATGTTTTATTCCCACCATAAACACCACTTATCAAGACGATGGCGCTCAAACATTATGAGGAAAATATTACTCTTTCAGGTTGAGCGCTGCCACTAGAATTGTACTCTTTATGCGAATAAATATATCAGTAATTATGCGAGTTAAGCGACATATGTGGTCTTCAAGATCAGATTATGAAGATAGACCAAAACTGCCCATATTTGAACAGAATTGACAGTCCATTTATCGTAGACTGACAGTCTATGCTCTGTAAGACTGGGATCACTAAAAATGAACGCTGTCGAAACACACTAAGCTAGCCCTGATGGAAAACAAAGCCTGTTTCATTCCGGTAAAATTCTTACGAAATATTAAACCAAACATTCGACATGGATTGTGGCCAAATATTCAACTGATCTTCCGTATGTTAATTAAACGACGTGTACCTAGACATCCTTCTCGTCCAAATATTTGTAAGATTTGCCGGTTCCGCTGAGGAAATGTCGAGCAATACGGAGTGCACCTCTTTTTATAATTATGTTTATAAATGTATAATTTTAGCCAGTAATATTATTATATTGGTCTAATCTGCCCCTCGAGCTTTCAGTATACTTTCAAAACAATCACAAACGAGCCCTGCGCAATAATTTGCAAAGCATGTTTTTGTAGGCGAAATGGGCCACACTCTTCTACCCCACCCCCACTTCTCCTCCTTCCCTCTATCTCCCGCCGTGCCATCAAAACAAATTTTGCCATCCACTCTTTATAAATCTTGGACTTACTGACCTAGAAATAACTATACAACGGCACATACTAGACTAGCAGGCACTCGTAGATTATAAGATTTCTTAAGAAATGCATTAATTATCTGGGTTGTTACCCACGACCAGTTAGCTTAGATTTACCTCTGTTTTATCGTTTATTCCATGAACCGTGGTCTCCTCAATAAATGCCTACTTGATCCGATATAGAAAGCAGACATCGAACGGAATATGCCAACTTCATGCATTTGACAAGACGTTTAAGTAGGCAGGTGCACTGCACGGCCTGTGTTTAACTTTGGATATTAATAGCCCTTGTTTATTTATTTACTCTTGCTTTGCTTCATCTCACATCCCGACAGTTTTGATCTGCGACTCGGGAAAGTGTCTCCAGAGAATTAATGTAGCCATTAATTGAAACTCCCGTCAGTCATAGGGGAGATTCTCCCGTCACGTCGTAACCAATTATCGATTCGTGATCACCTCTCCCATGTTAATACTATTAATAGTCTAACGGACTGGCCAGAGAGACAGCCCGGCCCAAAAGTTCTATTTAAGATTAAAATTTCAATCTGTTATTAAGAGAGTAGTGGGTAGATAGTGGTAAGACAAATATCAGCGTTATCTGGTCGGTATTATCAGAGCTATGGTTCTTAATGTAAAAAGGCCGGGATTTCATTGACAGACAGTTGTACAGCAACTAAAATTACACCTTTGAGTATGGCAATCTGGAAATGCAGACTTTTTTTTTTTAAACACGAGATCCTTTTTCCCAGTCCATTACACACTTTATGTATCTTCTTATGCTCACTGCCAGTACCGTAACTACTTCATTCATTCCTTCCTCTGCAAAACCGGCGCTCGGGAGCCCCGCCTGTTCTCATCCTTTCTGTTTACCCCATTTTATTCACCGTTTCCCCCCTCCCCCGACTCTCGTCCATTCCTAGAGGGGGAAGTGAAATTTGTTTTACACAAACTGTTAGCTTAGCTTGACCGAAAGGTTAAGTAATATTTGCAAGAAACCAAATTCACTGTAAATTAAGAAAAGTATTTCCACCTGCTTCTACAGTTGTATCTTTATCAGAGTACAACTGAACATAACTTGTACGATAACATGTTGTTTACAGTGGCAAAGAGACTGTTAGGTAAAAATGGAAAGACTGCATCATTTATTTTGTCAACATAATTTTGCAAGCAGGAAATAGGCTTATATTCTTTAATTCGACGGCAGACATATTTCACTTTTTGAAATCAGGGATTTTCAGTGTGCTTTATGTCAAGAATGCCTCCTCCCCATCTCCCCCCCCCCCCCCCCCNTTTGGGGAAAAAAAAAAACCCAACTTATTTGAGGAGTGATTACGGCTCTGCACTACAATGACCTCTGTTGTGATCTGATTCCCCACCAGTAAGAACATGTTTCCATCATCATCAACAATAGTGCCTGTGTCACATTTACACTCATCAGATTAATGTTAAATGTTTATTCCTTTCCCACCCTTTTCTTTCCATAGGGGACTATCTTGTATCACAATGTTTCTCTCTCTTTCCTCCTCTTTCTCTCTCTCTCTTACACACACACACGCACACACACACCCCCCNNNCACACACACACACACACACACACACACACACACACACACACACACACACACACACACACACACACACATTTGTACAAAAAAAATGAACAGTCAGGTCGGGGATAATAACAATGCAGAAAGAAAAATATCTGCATTTTCATAACATGGTAAATTTGCTTTTTGTCTTCACATCTTATTTTCACATTGCTTGAAAGAACCGGAAAAGGAAGACGCAGAATAAGTACTTGTAGTTGTACCTTAAATAACCAGAAAAGAAAAAGTAGTGAAGTATTATCTTAAAACTTACAGAGTAGGAAAATGGAGAGGCAAAATAAGTGCAAGTAAATACACCTTGAAGAGCTGAAAAAAAGATAAAAGCAATGTAAGAAGATAGGGAGATGTGAAGTATTTTTAAGAGCGGGAAAAAAAAATAAGGCGCAAAGTGGAGAAAGAGATGAAGACAGAGATTTGGCTGAACTAGAAATGAAAAGAAGAGCAAAGAAAACAAATATTTTTAGAAAAAAAAAAGCTTGAGAGGAAGACACAGATGAAGGAGACGAGTGTAATATAGTCTAGTAAAAAAAAAAATGCAGAAAGAGGAAAAGTAGTTTAATCATAGGATGAAAACATCGGCTAGAGAATAGAAGAAGACGATACAAAAGACAAATAAGTAACGGTTACGAGGAGACGCAAGTACAGTTGTGACACAAGAATAAACACCCATAGAATTAAAGTAAATCTAATACATGAGAAATAAAAATGAGGGCCAGTTTATCTTCTTCATCTTTAATCGTGTTGAAGTTCACATTTTAACATGTTAAACGAGTACGCTTGAATTCCTTTTGATTGCGACGTAAATAAATGTGAGTAGGCAGTGTAATCCTCACGTGCCTTGTCGTAAGCTGAAGTCAGCCCCACCGACAAATCGCGAGAAGCAACATAACGGAGAAATACAAAACAATTAATGTTACCGCATTGAGTGCAACATCTCGTCCGTAGATCAACTACTAATCCTGCTTGAAAGTCTTGAAAACATTCGCAGCACATGTTGATAATCAACCATAGATCTGGACTTCAGAAATCCAGCGGCTCTCATTCTAGTATGGATCCCCCATGACACGCCGCTCACTGATGCACTTAGTCCATGGTGCCACGGCCAGCGGCAAAAACATAAAGCTCGTGGCTTCGAGGTGAGTACCAAGCCCTGACTATCTCACGCTCGCGTTCTCACAGAAGTTAATTTACTCAGCGTAGGTAGATTCCAGGTAGGTTAAAAAAAAAGAAAAGGGGTAGAGTAAAGCAAAAGGAAAGGCAAGGCGGAAAAGCACACATAACCCCAACACACAGAAATGAACGGCATCAAAACTTTGCTCTGCAAAGCGTTATATCGCGTCAGGGGCAGAGCAGGTAAACTATAAGCGAACACTAGCGTCTTGTTTGGAGGGGTTCTCAAGTTTTCGTCCCATCTTGCACCTTTCAAATTATGAGTGAAATCAGTGATCACCGGTATGATATGTTGTGAGTATGTCCGAAGTTGTGATCTTTCGTATCTTCCTTCATCCCGCTTTCCCTTGTTAGGTCTTTCAGTACAAATGTGTTTACTGGAACACAAAACATTGACCATCATTTCGTCTACTTCTCAGACTTTGTATACTTTGCGTGTTTGTCCTTGCCTAATCGCCGCCCAGGATTAATACTGTCGTAAGCCCAATATTGATTTAACGGATTTACTACAGTTTTAATGCGGGACGGTGATTATGTCTCTCTGTCCTCTGTTTTCTTAATTACATTACGTTCTTCTTTAGAGGACTACTCAGATATTGGGGGAGCAGTTTTTAAGTGTATTCTGAAATGAAACAAAGCCTATTATAATTTCTGTTTAGTAGAGTGAGTAAGCTTTTGTGCGGGATAGGACAATATACTAGTCGGGTTCGAGGTAACGCCTGGAATCGCGTTTTGATTTGTTGCTCTCTTTAAGTAGGTTAGTCTTCCAGCCTTTCGCACGTGTATGCATTTTGACTGTTTGACTACGCGTGAGCACCGGTAGAGTTTTTCCCCTTTGGTTCCTTCTGTCTTTTCACATTTTCATCCCTTACTCCCACCATTTTTTTTTCTCCGTCTTTCCTCTCGCTTCGTCTGTCTACCCGTGTCGACATTTCCACACCACAATGTTCCAGCCAGGTGTAGGCTTAGGCTCGGCATATTAATTTTTTCTTCAGGCGCACCTGAAATCGGGGCCAAGGAAGAGGTTAGGCCAGGCGCAAGGGGGTGGAAAACACCGAACATCAAAACTGTAGTTTGTCGTAACTTCCATTTTTTTTCTTTCTAAGAATGTTGAGAGCGTTTAAAAGCCCACGTAGTCAAGATCTTCTGCCTTTTAACGAACAATTTCACGTCTATGTAATAACTTTCTAGGAAGGTTAATTGGAGATTGCCTTTGCTTGAACTTTAAGCACTGGCATGTGGCAAATAATAAAGCAAGTCTAAGGAATGATATTTTGAAGAGTTATTTTTTCAAACTTGGGCAAGTTTGTATTTCTCAAGAAATGCGTTGACGGTGCATTACGATTTCTGTGTCATTTCAGCTAAAGCAAAACTGAAGTCGAAATTGGGAGCAATGTCGAAAAGTACTTTCTTATTATATCATGACATTTCAAGTACATGTACAGTGTGGTTTCACAGTATGTGTGGTGTACTTCGGACCACCATGAAGATTATGGTTGGCTATGTGTCTTTTTCTCTTAATAATGCTTCATTTCTGTATGACCTGCTCGTCCTTCCCCTTCCTTCAAAACAAACACACACACACACACACACACACACACACACACACACACACACTTATTCTTTGTATATCGAAGGTTTAACAATTTTCTTGTATCCCAATCCCGCCATTTTACTCCCTCACCGCAGTATGGATACGGGTATCTGCCTTAATTATTGTTATTTGCATTGCGACAATTTTAAAGACAGTGCCCGTCCTTCTTTTAANCCAGGAAATGGTCGGATTGAAAACAAAACAAAAAAACAACAACAACAAAAAACAACCAACTCCAGTTGCCATTATTCTATCTAATAAATAGAATTGCAATCAGTGGCTCGCTGGAGTTGCTTGTAGGTGGATTTTCATGTCATAGAAATCCACTTCGATTAAAGTATATGTCTCAAAGTTTGCGAGACATTCTGAAATAGCAAGAGAGGAAGCCTAAGACATGCATCGTTGGCCCCAGGTCGCAATTTGGTACAGTTAGTATTTGAGAGGCTCTTGTGTGTTCGAACCAAAGGAATGAAATTATACGTCATGAGGCGAGGGAGAGCAAAATAGAGTGCAAGCCCTGTATTCAACGGCTGATAAAAATGACAAGTGGTATTCCATCTTGCCAGATGCCAGACGAGTGCATAACACTGCCAGTCAAGAGTTGTCAGTCGTCGTTTCGATAGTCTGATCACAATAAATTTGTTATAAAAAGGGCAGTATAGAAGCGGATAAGACCGTGTGGCGTGAAGTTTATTGTCCCCTTCACCTGCCCTTTGCCAGCAGCGTCAGGACACCTCACTCTGTACAAAACATTGGTTGTAACCCGAGAGATAACATGTATCAGTGGCACAGGGGAATTCAAATTTCCAGAGACTTATATCACCACAGAAAAGCTGAGAACACCACAGAAAAGCTGGGAACTTATTGTTCAGGCAATGATAGAGCGCACAGAAGGCTAGTACCTGACATAAAGAAGCATAAGTGACCTTTACAACAGTATCTACGTTAGATGGCCGGAAGTGAAGTGATAGGAGACAATAGCACTAACATACAGATATAAAGCTATTTAGATAAACCTTGCCATTCTGTGTGTGATACGAGAAGGGGGATGGGAGAACAGTCCCCAGGATCAAGTGGAGCCAAGAATTATTATACATGTATATGCGATGGGCGTAAACACTGCAGAACTCTCACTGAAACTAGAAGAGTATAGGTAGGAACCCCTTCCCAAACAATGCTAAAATGATCCTAGCGATGCTCTAACTGCATCGTGCAAGGGCTGTCGGAGTCTTTCCCCTCCCCAGCATCGTAGAGAAAGCGGGGGTGGTAGTTACGACCTTGCGTGAAGGGTGGCAACAATACATTGAAATGACATTCACAGACAAATTCATGGGAAGCAGATATAAAGGATCAGTAGATCTACCCATTAGTGCGAGAACAACAGGTTAAGGTAATGGCATTATCTTGAGGGGCAACCGGTACCTTTATGAACAATGGGGATACTGTCGTGAGAGATTCCATAAATTTTCAGGTGCGAAACTTGTTCCAGAGGACAGTATCGGTGCTTTCAAACATTACAGTTGACCATCTGTTTCCTTATTTCATGGTTGTGGTCTCATTTGGGTAAAGGAGTGGAAGCGAGTGGTGAGTTGGCGGTGATACCCGGCACAACACTGGTCTTCACACATCATCTAATGAGCCATTGTTAAGTTGCAGAGAGTCTTGATCATTCGCTAGACGACCACGCTGACTGTAATAGCGCGTTTTCATGCTGTTCGTCAGAGATGAGCAATACATAGTACAAAATATGTAGAACTGGTGTGTCTTGCCTCAGAATGGACCAGTTGTTCGAAGTTTGAAGTTACTTGTGTCCCCTTCCTTTGAACAACAGTAGTGAGGATATGCATGCAGATTATATTATTGTGGACACCGATCATTACTTTTGCAGTGCGGCTTTATCATTAAACTACTTGCTTGTTCGGTGTTGTAAGCAACGGACGAAACTGTATTGTTTACATTTATAAAAATCAACATTGCTACCGCAGTTGTAACTGTCGAAACTCGTTCAATAATGTTTACCAGAAGCTATCAACAAGCAGGCAAACAAAATTTGCAAAAAGCTGAAAATTCGATCACGAAAATTTATAACAATCCATCATTAAAGTGGAAGCAATCCGTACAAGCAAAGCTATGTCAGTTGTTAGATGGTATAAACAAACGCTATGTCCACAGATAAACAAACGCTCTGTCCACGTCTAAACAAACACAATGTCCACAGATTGTTATGCAAACCGACGCCAACATAAACAGATCAACAGCCACGTCTATGTTTATGACGCGAGTTTTCTCGCGTCGAATTTCTGCGTAAAGCCCCCGACGCTATGCCAGAATATGATTCATATCACTCAACGGGGCTTCCAAGTGCACGCCCTTACACCTTCCGACGAAATTGCTGTTAGTAATAACACCATTGACTGGTGATGATGTATCAAGTTAGCAAGTTTCATGTCGTAGGACGGTACAAGCACGGCCGCTACGCAACCTTATCGTTCACTCATTCCGTGGCCGGTTACTCACGTATTATTCCCCCGTCATCGGCACTCTGGTATTATCCTCCTTTATTGATTGCTTTATGATGCCCAAGATTAAGGGGCTTCCGCTTAAAGTCAAAAGCTAAGACGTCGCATAAAGTGTGTATTTTTTTTTCTCTTGCTGATTGGCGATGCTATGAATCTTGTTTCGATGGAAGGAGAGTGGGTGGATGAGCCAGAGAGAGAGAGAGAGAGAGAGAGAGAGAGAGAGAGAGAGAGAGAGAGAGAGAGAGTGTGAGAGTGAGTTAAGATAAGAGCATGGTGGTATTGCATCGCCCACTGTAAATTTAACCTCGAACTGTTAAACCTCTTTAAATTCCATCCCGTTCATTTGGTATCTGTCTTATACCCGCGGAGATACAGCCTCAGGAGTTCAGTGACACAGTTACGACTGCTTGTCTCCTACTTCCTACTCCTTCCCTTCCCACTTCTCCCCCACAAACCCATTCGACGTAGTATACTAATTTCAGCAGTTCTTTTTACTAAAAATCATTGGACTTATAAAGCTACATTTAAATGCATTATAAGTTGCGTTTATCAAACCATGATATTGAATGGTGTTCCATTAATGATAAATGTAGTGTTAGCCACACCTGTTCATAAGCCAAGGTGAGCAAAGAATTTGTTTGCCTTGCCTTACCTTACTTCAGCACCTAAGTTAGCAAAGACTACCTAACATGACGACCGCCAAATGTAAGTATGAAAACACTAAGGTTAATTTGATTAAGAGATTAGAAGGATAGTCTTATGCCGTAATATTTGTAAAGGTGAGCGACAGAGACTTTCTCTTTTTCGGAAGTTTTTTGCCACAGAATGTAGTTCCATATTACAGTTGTCCCTAGCCAATGCACATTTAACAATCTTAATATAACAGTATACAATCTGCTTGTCACTAAACTAGTATGGGATTTCACAAGGAAAGTTTATAACATAGGGGTACTCAGAGTGTTATCCAAGGCTTAATAATGGTCATGCTGTTTGTGCACTAATCACTCATTAGTGACTCTGTTTCTTGTGGTACGCCATCTGGCCACCACCAAAGCGACAGAGTTAATAGATATCGTTACGTGCCCAATGACCAATCAAAATAATTTGTTAGCGTTACCACATCAACGGTCAGTATCGCTACATGCCTATTAACCGATGGATGAACAAGCTTCATAGCATTGACAAATTGATTGTGGGTCATGTACCCGAAGCATGCTCGATGGTGTATTAGTGGCATCTCGCGTTGAGAGAATACTCTAGGGGTATTTCACCCTGTTTCTTGTCTCTCATAGCCGCGACTCGTGTCACGTGAAAAGGGACCCATGTCATGAACGATGAAGAGGATGTCCTGAGATTTGCTTGGGGAGATGGTCTATGTATATTGCATGTTATTAATTTTATTTAATCATGCATTTTATTTCTCCCTTTTTGTATCAATTTTAAACGGAGTGTCATCTTCTGTCCTGGAAATTCGTTGCTACTACTGCTGCAGCCCTTATCAGATCATGTCAAATATGACCGAAGTGACATTAAAATTTGTGAATTAGCAGCGGAATTGGAATTGTGAAA
>JAWQUT010000302.1:380604-403879 GCA_033807755.1 Ellobium chinense | reverse complement strand
GGGGGGGGGGGGTAAGAAGAAATTTTCACCTGAAGCTGTGACATAGCAGTACATTATTGGTACATCATGATAACCTAAAAATTAACCTGTCGTAACTATAGTTAAGCCATAAATAGCTTAGCAACATAAGAACTAAAACAAGTCTTACATCGAGGCGGGTAACATCCATAGGAGAGTAGCACTTCATTGTCTTGTCATTTTGTAGACAATTTCATCACTAACACAAGATAAGCAAGATAAATGGGATAGTCCTTTCTTGCCTGACGAGGCTCTAGTAGCTATGCCCCAATGCTTGTTGCTGATTGGGGTGCGCTAAGCATGTCAAAGAGCACCCAGCGTGAGATGAGTGCATTTGGTGACTAATTTTCCTCGCGCTGTCCATCGTCTGATGATGCCATCAGTGGTCGGTCATGAATTGCAAAGCACGGCAACGTAATCGACAATGTTTTAGCCTCTGTTAAGAGCTCATCACCATAATTTCATCCTGACCAGCATTCCATTGTCGCTTGCCACGTCACCCCACACTGTTACAATTGTGCTACTCATTTATCGCTACAGCTGTGCTATTTACTTTATCGTTACTGCTGTGATATTTACTTTATTGCTACTACAGTGCTACGTATTAAATTGCTACAGACCACTGCCTCTACTGGGATGAGTACATATTTTACAGTGAGCAGTACTACGATTGCCGCCGGCTACAAGTGCGACGCGACCACCACTACAGCCACTATTGCAACTGTTGTTCTACTAGCACTTCTACTACAACTATTACTTCTACTCTTACTTTCACTATTACTACTACTATTATGCTGCCGCTACAACTAGGACTATCACCACTCTTATGGTACTACTGCTGCTACCATCACAACTACCATCCCTACTTTTTTTTCCCCTCATCACTCTCTCTCTAAGGTAACACCAATCACATAAATGAGATGGATGGACACGGTGGGTCTGGCTGTGAAAAACAAAGGCATGTCTCCTAGAGACACGATGTTCGCATGAATTTACTAATTATTGTTGGTGAAAAATGTATTTAATCATCAGACGTACTGCACCTGCTGCTGTTCACCGCCGGCGTGACCCCAGTGGAAGGCTGTACCTGACGGATCGTGACTTTAACGTCTCTTCAAAAGGAAGAGAGATTAGCAAGGGAGGGAAAAGTTCTGATGCTCGCAAAAAGACAGTCCGTAATTAAACAAGAGCTGCACGCTGGGATAGAAATTAATTTGGAGCACGTTTGTTCATTCTGGAAACTATAAATAAAACTGAACAAACGTCATTAAGTAGGGGGCTAACTAAATTGGTAACAATATTAGCAATAAGGGGTATAAAGTATTCCACCTAGGCATTGCGTGCTCGCGCGACTGGACATTGTTTTTATCCCAGCAGGCCAGATCACTTGGTTTCTGAGCTTCCTGAGAAGCACATACAGCCGTTATCATTTCACAGGCGCTGACCACTGGTATTCGACCGTTGGTTTCACCACATTTAGCCAGGTAGACGTATTCTTTACAAACGGTTGGACTGAGGAAAAATGTGAATGAATGCTTTCCGCAAGACAGCACGATATGACCGTGGTGGAAATCGAACCTGAAATATTTTTCACCTTGATATCAATGCCACAGCCATTCGTCCACATTGGTCCATATAATTCGACATCAGCGCAAAGTCTACACTAATATAATTCTTTTACGAGGTGCAGAAATGAAACAGTTGGCAAGGAGTAAGGTTAGTCTCCGGTGGCCTGTGTGTGGAGAGCTGCCCTACTGCGGGCAAGTTTGATAAGCAGTGGGAATCGTCTCAAAACACCACTCTTCGAAAACAGGTGGTGCTGTGAAAGTATCGCCCCAAGCGATACGTCTGTCTTTAAGTAACATAGACAAAGCCGGGTAGAGTAGCCAGTCAAAATAAACTTTGCGTCAGATACAGGATCTGGTAAATAGTGTCGGAACTGACAGGCCCTGCACCTCAATCAGTCATTCATACTGTGGCGCTAACAATTTGATATGGCAAATTCCTCGTATGACAGAAGCATTACGATCGGGACACTGCTAGTTGTAAACTCGTTTCCTTTCTTGTCTGACGGTCTGTTCGTTCATGGGTCCAATTTGGCCACAGGCTGGCCGCTTGCCTGCCTGCCTGCTTGTCTGTCTGCCTCCTTGCCTGCCTGCCTGCCTGTCTGCTTATCTGTCTGCGTCCTTGCCTGCCTGCCTGCCTGTCTGCTTGGGATGTGCTCATCTGTTTAACTGGCTTCCCCTCTTGTCCCGAAGTATCCGTAACGTTATTGTACGGTTTGGGCTTGATCAACAAGCTTGTTAAATTTATTTGATCTATGTTGTAGCTTTGTCATTGTCAAAGAGCCTGGTACAGTTCTGGTGGTACAATGTAGCACAGCGTACTTTGCGCATCATTTCTGAGAGTTTCTCTTTTTGCTAATTCGATGGGGCTTGAGAATAATCTACATGTTTGCAAAAAAAAAAACCCAAAAAATAATGCCACAGGCCCCGTTTCTTTGTACCGTGATCATTTGTAAATGTTTTCACCTCAGAACAAAATGAAAACATGACAAATCACTTTTAAAACAGAAGTAGGAACTAGTTTCCTGTGTGTGCATCTTTATCTGCTGACCTCTTACTTTGCTTCAGAACCCAGCCGTTTATATCGTAGAGGATTAAAACTTCACCGTGTGTCGCATACTTGAGCTTTTCAAAGTTCCTTGCGATACAGTACTTGCAGATCGTCACACATAATGTAATTTTTCATGATTTTATTATCCAATAGACGTGTGTGTGTGTGTGTGTGTGTGTGTGTGTGTGTGTGTGTGTGTGTGTGTGTGTGTGTGTGTGTGAGAGAGAGAGAGAGAGAGAGAGAGAGAGAGAGAGAGAGAGAATGGCCGATTCCGCTGTCGCAAAAATCTCCAATGCGATTTGTATAATCAGTTCAATAACGGTGCATGGACATGACAGCTTTTGATATGGCAGCATGCCATCAATTGGGTTTCAGAATGAATTTGAAATTTGGCGTCATTTTTGTGATTATATAATGCGATGCCAAGCTACAGGTGTCTTGGCTGGGTACAGGGGGCGGCGAATGCCTTTTGACCTTACTAAAGTCGTAAACACAATTCCTATCCAAGTCAGTGTAATCAGTAGCCCTCTCATTTTTTAACTTGGCAAGACCTACGCTGTCTTTCAGAGGGCAAAACATCAACAGTTCATCGGAATCCCATATTTCTACTGGTGCCTTCATGCCAATGCATCGTCGTCCACCTGTCACGAAGAAAGTTGATATACCTTCATTGAATCGCTGCCCCTTCTTTGACTCTTATTCCTCACTCTAAGAAAAACAATCACTGCATCTTTGCCTCTGTGAGGAAGGAGAGAGAGAGAGAGAGAGAGAGAGAGAGAGAATAAAACATATTACAGTGATTGGAAATGTGAGATATTCAAGCCCCCTGTCTGCGTCTTGGCATTCCTTATCTAATCTGCGTTTGTGCCTTCATCCAAGAGATAAACCCAGGGGTTAAGTGGCTTAATGCTTTAATGCGACCTTAATAGTTGACATTATCGCAGCATTTTATTTTCTCCTCATAGACTTCTTGTCTGATAACTCAAAAAAAAAACCAGATGCCAAATTCCCCCACACCCCCCAATCCTTTTCAGCCTTAGAGGAATAATGGGCAAGAGCTCTCAGAGAAATAACGCGAGATGCTTTTGAGTTAAATATGCAGTCATTTATTTGTAGATCAGCGGGGATTGTCACTCATGATAGAGTAAAAGTTGTTCATGATATTTTGTTACAGATTAAAACTCGTCTCTCTTGAACCTATACTAGAACATTCATATCTTGAAAGCTTGCCAAGAACGGGTATACAGAGGAAATCGGAACGAAGATCGTTTTTTAATGTGGTAATAGGTTAGTGACTCGTTCCCATGATGACGTAGATGATATCAACAATTCTGGAAAAAATCCTGAAGAATTCGTTAATAAGGTTAGACTTGTCTGATTGCAGGTGAAATGAATAAGAGCTGGATGCAGGATAAAAAAAGGTAGTAAATGTAATTTCCACCAGTCGTCCTGCTAAGTATCTCATTTTTCATTTTTATTATTCCCGCCTCCTGTGAAAAATAAACTTCTGGCTTCAGTTGGGGGAGAATGGTGTAACAATGCAGTTGATCAGCATCTGGAAATGGCAGCCATTTTATATGCACCCCACAGCGTTAAGATAACAGGCCTACTGCGTGATCCGGTTTGCCGGGTTAGTAATAATCCGATGCTGTGACAATAGGCATCTAGGATACAAAATCTACAATCGTTAATAGTATTATCATCTTTAGTAACAACACCCATTCTTCAAATGGGTTTGCTATGCTTGCATACAGCGATTCAGATACATTGCATAGGCCTGCCGAAAACAGACAACAAAGCGTAAAGTGGCCTTTGACCGATGAATTCTGCCAAGGAAAGCAACCGATATTTTATTTCAGCAAATTCTAAATAACTGGCGATTTCCCGAAGTTTTACAAAGAATAAATAGTTTTAAAAACTACATAGCCTTTTTAAACAGTAAAAACAAACCCGTCATTAATAACAATGCTAGCCAGTCATATTTTGTGGGTTGAGGTGGTTTTGTAATAAGATGCATAGATGTTTACAGAAATGCGTCCCCTTAGCTTTGTAAAATGTTAGTATGATTAATTTGAAGAACTCCATAATGAAAATTGGCATCTTTGCAGAATAAGTCTTTTATTCCCTCCCTACTCTTTGCTTCATCCTCTGTTCCTCGGTGTTCAGACATTTTTAAGTTCACTACCTTCCCATTCCTGTTCTCCGTTCTTCTCTCATGTCTTATTCTTATGTTAGCTGTCACCGCAGGCACCAGCAACACCGCCGTGTTATTTACCAACAAAATGCCACGGCACCTTCTCACTATTTTCTCAAGCCGCCTGCAACACTTGCAGTATTTCCAGCGACTCCCTAAAGCGCGCGGTGCCTGTTGGATCCCTCACTTCGGCCATCGAGCTGCAGGCAGGGCTAACTAGGAACCATAACTGATCAAAACATCTCGTGGACAAGAGATTATTTTCTCAGCAAATAGCCTCGAACCTATTCTCGGCCTCTACAACGTCTTTCCTAATGGAAAACCCCAGCAAATACGCAGTCGATTACGCCCATGCAGATAGTTCAGAGCTATTCGTATCGTATTATTTCACGGTCGGTATTCGAGTCCACAAACCTGCCAGACGTGACACTTTTATTCACCGAACAGCAGGTTCCAGAATCAAGTGAAGGTAAACCATCACGTGGCCTCATTGACAGGTTAAAAAGTTCGCCATAAATCAACATTTATTTTCCTTAAATGCGTCCTACTCCGCTTAATTTAGTGTGAAACATGCCAAGACTGTCCGATCAAAATGTTTAGAGGGGGTACGACAGTACAGGTGACCATGAACGCACCCAGGAGCTAGTGAGAGATGATGGAGCCGAACCGATGCCTCCGCTAAACGAACCTGCCCTATGTGGCCTACGCCCTATCTTGGTTTGAATCATAAACCCAACATTAGAAGAATGTGAAGCTAAACATCGACCAAACCATAGTAGTCCAACAGAGATACTACTGCATCTGCATCCGGCACCTATCCTTTTCGCCAGCCACCTTGATTTTAACAAGAGTGTGTCAGCTTCACCATTTTGTGTTCGAAATATACCGGACTTGAGAGCTGGAGCACTGCTCGTAAACATCAGTACAGGTCCTTGGGAGAGTCCAAAAAATATTTCTGTTTAATACATAACGTAAATATTTAATGAAAACACACTTACTATGTCTGACATTGGCACTGTGTGAGCTTCATCAGACTTCCCTAACTCCTTCACGGGCAATAAAACTAAAAACTCTCCCACCTTGTGCTTGATTTAGGGTTAGGAGTAGGATTAGAAAATATAAAGCACAGATTAAATAGATTCGAAACAACGATAATGTTTAAGGACTGTCCAAAGGTTGTTCTTGCTTCCCAACCGACCCAACCCTACCCCTAACTTGCCTTAATCAGGCAGTATGTAGGAGAGTTCCGGGGTAGTGTGTAAAATATTCGCCAGACTTTCGGGTGCAGCTCAAGGTTCATGCAGTGCCCGATGCAAGAACGCAACCCTCTGTTGATAAACTTGACTGATCTTTACGAACCTGTACATGCACAACAAGAGATAGTGTGGAAGAGAAAATGTCGAGTGGTAAAAATGAAGAGATTAGAACCGGAATGAGGGCAGCTAATGTAGCCATAATAGCATCTGAGTAGGAAGAAGTGAATTTTAGGAACTAAAAAAGTAGGTTCGACGATAGCGAATAATGTGGTTGGGAAAACAGGTAAGTAGGTAGACAAGCAGGTAGTGAAAAGGAAGAAAAGAAAACCTGATAAATAAATTCATTATTTTGAGACTTATGAAACGTGTGACGCTAAAAGGAATATTGTGTTCACAGTGATCGCAACAGGAACAATCGATTTCATTTCCTGTTTTATATTTTCTTATTCAAGCAATAAATCGATCATACGGTAAGAGAAAGTCGACGGACGCACCCTTTTGTCTGACTGACAAATGTGTCAAAAGTCCTGTCTGGTGAATATTGAACGAAATAAAGATATTATTTATTTTTTAGTGCAGTAACACCTCACGTCCTCTGTATTGGGATAAAAATTACAATCAGAAAACGACATTCCTAGACTATTCAAGTTCATGGAAGTCTTTTGTTTCGTTCAAGGTTACTGTCTCCAATTGTGGTACGCCTCAGTTGCTTCATCAAATTGAAAGCCGACTGAAGTTAGGCAGAACGTTCAATTCACTGCAGTAGTCAGTGCCTTGTAATAGCATAGGAAACAGATTGGATTCTGAGACCTTTGGGTACGGTACCGAAAAATGCAATCGAAAATTGAAATGGTATAAGTGACGAACGCATGGTCATCAGTACAGCTAATCTAGACAGCGCGGCTTTTAGCCCCGCACCCAACTGACCGCAAGTGTAGATTCCTCAGTGTGGTAGGAGGTACAAGTCAACACCCGGTAAGCACATGGCAGACACAATCTGATACTTAATTACTTGTAGGAAGTGAAAGAAGAATTGACAACGGTACCGTGCCGAGATCTTATGCGTATCAGGAATCTGCATTGCTTACCGCCTTGAGAAAAATGTGAGGTATGGTGGGGAAAGGGCGGCGAAAGTTGATCCTTGACCCAGCCACCATCGCAGTCTTCACCAGTTCGACAGATCATCAATGGTCAGTGCTGACAGGTATCGTAAGATCAGGGTCTTGTATTCATATTTCCGTCGGTTCTGTGTGATTATTGAGTCCGCGGGAGCGTAAAGCCCGGAAGGATATTAGATTCGCAAATACAATAGTTCTGTAGTCGCGGCCAGGGTCTAAATATAGGGGAAGTGAGAATTGGATTGTCCGCACAACCGTATTAACCAAAACTCCAGGACGGGAAGAATCGAGTAGAAGCCGGCCATGTCCACGGAATAGCGGAGGGCAATACGAGTTTAGAAGTAATCATAGTGCTCGCGACTTTTTTTTTTTCCTGAAACGCGATAAACGATATAAACGATTACTAGTCAGCGACTGACCAAAGAAAAATAAAATGCGAACAGTATATCCCATTTCGTCTTATATTCCATCTCTTTACATGAGAGAAGCGGCGCAGGACGAGCCCAGAAACATGCTTTTTTTTTTCTTCTTCATTTTTTATTCCTGAATAGGAGAAAACAAATATTTCTATTTTTAAATTTTATTTTCGAAGTAACCGAATACTGAAATATGTTTTCAGTCGTGGTTTGAAACTGCAAAATACCCGACTTGGCCCACAGAAGGAAGACAGCTGGTGTACATTCATTCAATAAGGACAGAGGCCAGAAAGCCAGACCTATTCAATAAAGGCTCGAGTACTGGGGCTTCCCCATACCTTGCGTCCAATAACGCCCGAAGGCCAAGACCAGGACCGGCGACAAGCACCCGAGGTTATTAGTGCTTAATAAACGGCGCTGACATTCGCGGTTAAATAGGCCATGCGTCTTACAGCTCCCCTGGGGAAGCCGAGACCCCAGCGCTGTCCATATACTCTCCCATAGCTGTCTCTTCTTACTGGGCAGCCGGTGATTGGCTGGCTATTGATGAACGATCGATCTGGCTGGTGGAAAGTGCTGGTCAAGGCATGGTCAAGCACATGATTAAGACAGTCAACACGTGAAATATGCTCCTGGGGGTCATCACCTATCTGCTGACCGGACCCTCGATCTTTTACTTGAGCGACAAAATTAACGCAGCAGAGAAATCTGGCTTTTCGGAGTTATGAGGATAAAATAATGACCAGATTTAACCTTCGTTGAAACGGTGTCTTCAATTGATAAATATATATCATATAACATATAATAGAATTATCCTCAAAGTGTCATCATCAGTCAATTGTCCGCGACCATTAATTTGTTCTCTGCATACCAAGATCAATGATTTGAGGAAATTTCTCTTGGGATCATTGGGAAGATCATATTTCGGCCATGATGCAGAGTGGAATTCCCATGCAAACTGTTTTAATGGTTAATAAATTTCGTCGTCTACGAACAGCCCCAGATCTCAACACGAAACTAAGTCATGGCGTCATCAGTGAAAGTGTTCAATATATTGATACAGGATAAGATGGACAAAGAGTGTGACCTGTTTAAATAGGAAAGAAATGACTGGTGCGTTAGAACGCCTCATACGAAGAACATTCCCTTTAACTACTGTTAGTCTCTAAATATAATTGATTGAGAGCGATTTGGGATGTAAACTGGTTGGCTCTGCGACTTCAGAAACTCTCAACAACCACCGCTTCATACTCATTGAGACGCAGAGACTACTAAGAGAGAATGATCCCTTAGAGCATTTATTTAGCCTGAAAGGAGCCGAATGAGAGAGAAAGGCGCGGTTTATCTAGCAAATAATGGGGGATATTTAGCCGCCATTAAAGTCGTTAATCTTTCAGCAAGATGCTCCATTGCCAGATGCGGTACAGACACCTGTCAGGAGCACCACCGCCCACAAAGCTTTCCAGGATGTTATCACCTCTTTACATCCCATCTTAAAGCTACTGTGATACTGGTGAAATGGGCTGTCAGGGCGTGGGGGATTCTTCTGACGAACGGTATTCATTTCGCCGTCGTGTAGTGACACACAGAGAGCCCAGAAGTTCCAGAGTCCTATCATTAGAGGAGATTCACTATGGCCAAATGTTATGAACACTAGGACCTGCAGGGGCAACTGTCAGGAACGGATGAGTCAAACTCCAGCAGGCTCGCACGAGAAGAGGTGATGCTGATAAAAACAAACATGGAAGGAAAAAAAATAGAGGAGAGGAGGATGAAGTAGAAAAAGAATTAGGAGAACGTGAAGAGCATGAACTACTGAAGAATATTAATGAATATTAAAAGACTTTGTGGTCTCTGTTGCATCCATTTATTACATCACCAAGATGTAAAGCTGCTTTTTGTCTTCAGAAAACCTATTACACCTGACTGCAATACCGATATCCAATTATCGTCTTTATACACATCGTCTGGGCATATATATAATGTAGTATTCCACAAATACGAAGTTTAGAGAATAACAGTTTAGAATGCAGCCCTTTTATAAGCATGAAGGGGTTTAATTCTATAGAAGATTGTTGTCCTTACATAGTGTTGTTTTTTTTTAGCTCGCACATCAGTTTTAATACTGTCAAAAATACCGACCGAAGTTCCGACGTAATACCAGATTTTACATTTGACCCAGTTTGTGGAAAACGACCTTATTCTAAATACAGAAGTGCATTGAATTGGTTTACTACCGGTTTCGAATAGATTCATTAGAATGGAGGCCAGCATCGATTTGTGTTCAATGTTCATGGCCCACATTTTCAAGTCAGTGACCTGTACTGTAGTGCTGACGTGTCACATCGTGTTTTAGACTACAATAGCACATCCTTCCTTCCTTCTAATTACAGGTACATTGCGTGTATTTATAACGACCCTGGAACAAAATAGCATGGTTACATGCCTGTAATTCTATTTAGATTGTAGGATATGTCAGGCCTAACAGCTAAGGTATTTAGCCTTCTTCTTTCCCATCCTACTCAGTCAGTGCCCTGCAGCGCAGCTTGAAGTCCCATATAATGAATTTTGATAATTTGGGAAACCATGGTCATTTCATTTACTTTGGCTGAAGTTATGTGGGCACACGTTTTTTTTTCTTTCAGAGTGATGGACAAAAATTAGTCCCCTTCGAAGTCAGGTATGCAAATCAGGAGAGTGTATCTTCAAAAAGCAGCCTAGCTCAAAATTTTGGCGGGCTTGGAACTAATGTCGGGGGCTTGATGCTAGCTAAAACTTTGGGTTCAGAGGACAGCTCAAAAAGGATATAATGTCTATAAAGTGGAACAAAAGTAGCCAAAACAATCACCGATATAATGGTGGTGATTTGAATGCAGTATCTACTTGTGATAGGATTTTGCTCCCTGTTTCATTTACGTGTCTGCAGTCTTGCATTCACCGCTCCTCCTCTATCTAGCACCTCCTACTCATGCTGATTAGGAGCAGTAAATCAAAGTGTTCTTCTCTCTTCATAGTGTGGATTTGGCTTGCTGATAAATGTCCAAAACACTATCTGATCCAAAAATATCAACTTATATTATATGGGTGAATAGAATAGGCCACCAACCGTAACTCTTGTCCGAGATCAAGAAAGCCGGTGTTGACGGTGTGCAATTTTATAATTCAGTAATGATGCACTATAATAATATGCGACAGACAAACTATTCATAAAGAAGCTGGCTAGCAGTGTCTTCATAAAGCAGATTCAGTCCAGATCACCAACATTTAGCATACATATACACAAATGAATAATGGAAAAAATCCTTTTAGTAGAAAAAAGAAGTTTGATTACTGTAAAAATTGCATGATATTTCAAAAGAGATGTGAACCGGCTCGTTTAGAAACAAATTTAAAATGAACTTGCTCATGATATCAAGCAGAGACAGGCCAAGACAGTTTGAATTCACCACACAGACATCGATCTGTGTTAACATTCCTTTGCACGCATACCATCATAATTTCTATCATACATGCACTCCTAATAAGCAGCTATGGTTGGGAACGGTTACTTTTATGTGGGGGTAGATCCTTTCACTGTATACTATTAAAGATGAAGCAAAATATAGTCGGTCTCGTTTGCCTCGGGGCAAGTTTATAACGACAAAACATGAAGTTAATAGACTGAGTTTTCTCAACATTTCGAAAAATTCCTATTATGTGATCTACTAGAATATCTAGACGTGAAGTGCCTGTCTTTATGGAGCGTGACTTTGCGCTCATTTATGTTTGCCTTACCGCCTCCCCCAGCGTCTTAAAAAAAAAAACCCAACGTGTTAGCTAAGTAAAGGTTGTTCAAGCTGAACTTGTTTGATATAGAAATTAACAGCATTCATTTGAGCAATTTATGGGGAATATGCTTATGAAAATGAGAAGGGAATCAAAATGCTGCTGAAATTTTAAAAAATAAATTCATCGAAACTCTGGATGCTTCCCTTAAGGAAAGGCAAGAATGTTTTTCAAACTGTTCCATTATGTATTTTTCATACAGCAACATGTTAACGAATGCACACATTTGGATTTAATAATCATAACACCAGCTCTAAATGCACTCGTATCTTTTCTAAGCATTCGTCTACATGTGTTCTGAATTTTCTAACTGCTTAGTGTGGAGCAGTTCCATTGCAATTTTAATACTTTTCTTCAGTGTGAAGATATCTTCAGACCCATGTGAAACATTCTCCCTCCATGACTCCTTTCACTTAAAATTCAGGGGCATACTAAAGGCGAATGTCCGACCAAAATTTTCGACGTTTGCCCACTAATGATAGACTACTTGTTAGCAAGGAGATCATTAATAGCAAAGCATAAGGCTGTGACCGTCAATCCAAATTTTGAACTGGTCCATGGTTAACAATGTTGCTATATTCATATAGTGGTAGGTTCTAAAAAACATGAGTTTTAAATATACTGTTTTGCCGTTGCTGAGGACACGCGAGGCATCAGCGGTTTTGATGAATTTATTTGTCTTTTGTTTTGTTTTGTTTTGTTTTGTTTTGTTTTGTATGTGTTTTAAAGACAGTTTTCCTGGTAAAGAAAATTTTAATTTATGTCAAATAAATTCCCCTGGGAAAAGATTACGCAGTTGGCGATTTTTTTAAGCGAGTTATTTGGAGAGAATTTTTTTTTTTTTTTTTTGAGACACNTGTAGATCTCTCTCTCTCTCTCTCTCTCTCTCTCTCTCTCTCTCTCTCTTCTCTCTCCCTCCATCTCTCCCCTCCCCCCTCACTCAACCATCTTTTGTTAAATAAGTAAAAGATTTTGACATGGAAGATAGCAGAGTGCATCATTAGATTAAAATGTGTGGTAGAATCACAGATTGTTGATAATATCTCCATACTAATATTATAATATCAATAGGCAATGCGGAGTGAAATATTTCCGCTGACTGTCTTGAAGAGACCATAGCTTAGCAGGCGTCTCGTACTATGGCAAAATTACGAAATACGCAGTGTATGCCTCGAGACTTTAATGATAAGTTTGAGTTTGCCTCCATCAGTTATTAAATACAGTGGTCTTATTTTCTTAGCTGTATCCTACTTGGACGGGATAAACTCAAGTCGTAAACCCACACTCTCGAGCGCGCCTACTCAGATGCACATGCACATACATGAACTGACGCTCATACACGCTTAAACCGAGGACTTTAAACCGGAGAAAGAGGACAGTGGAAATGCTTTTACTATTGCTAGGCTTACGCTCATTATTTTGGTAACCCGCCACTGACTGACGCCGTTGTGCTCCAGTTCTTTCCCTTCCAATCTGGTTTACTCTCGCCCCCACTGAAATAACACAATTACCACTCAGCCACAAATCTTCATTTCTTCTTAAGGTCTCTTATTCCACTGAAATCCTGTTCTGTTTCCTTAAGATCTAATTTTTTTTATAGAGACAGGTGAATACAAAGACCCAGAGGATTAATTGTCGGCTTTGTAGAACGGGAAGTTTTGGTAACGGGGGTTGGGATGTTTGAATTGAAGAACTGCATGGTAATGCTCAAGATGCAGCACTAAACTTATGTGTAAACAAATAAATACATTACTGGATTAATGCGCTTCCCTGGGTATCAATGCACAGGTCACATAATATGCTTGCCAAACTGCTCATTTAGACTAGGCCATAATACTGTATGAAACATAATCAGAATTCAGATTTGATAGGCATTGAGAATTTATATGGACCATGAATTGAAACACATATTTCACTCATTGCTTTCCGCTTCACGGTTAAAAATTTGAATTCTGTGGTTAATAGTAGATCCATCCTTCGGGTAGTGACCGATGACACTTCTATATCCTCTTCCCGCACCCCCTCTCCTACAAGTTTTCCAGCGGACCAACTGCGGATTTACTGTTTGCTCCCACTATCCTTTGACCATCACACGCAGTCAAAACACCTGTGGATTTTCTCACTGCACGTGCGTGACAGCTCACGTCAAATCAGCATTAAATCTTTGAGAGTTTGGCAGATTATTGACTCAAGTTTTAAATGGCGACAAATATTTCTGATAATTTGAAATTCCAAGCGAAGCAAAATAGTTAAAAAAAAAAAAAAGGACTATGAAGAAGGGGGAGGAGAAGGGGATTATGAGGGTCGATAAAACGCTCTCGGCAGACACATTTGGAACTTTGATTGGACCCTTGCCTGCGTTTGTTTGATATACTTTATTGCAAATACAAGATAAAACGAGGGTAGTTTGATCAAACGCTTAAATAAAAACCGGAAATAAAAAAACTAACGCGAAATTGAAGACGTCAGGGCTGTGATATGACACCTCATCACACTTCAAGAGAGACCCGTATGTTGGAGTGATGTTGCATCTTAGCGCTGGTAATTCTCTTTGTGCTAATAACGGGATGCTCTGCTTTAATCCTATATAAAGGAATTCCATGAACATTTAGAACAAGACATATTATTGAGCCACCAAAGATTTTCCTTATGACTAATGCCAATCGGCGGATTCGACAAAATAGTATCCTTTTACTGTATAAGTTCTACTTTGCCGAGAAGTAACGGGGCTGAAAATAAGGTACGTTCATGTTTAGTGCTTTTGTGTGTGAAGGGTGGCACAGCATGGGTCATACGTTATTGTCCAGTAGTATCTGTCCAGTTTGATCTTCAAATGTTAATGAAGCACTGAATGGGTGAAAACGGATGAGCCATATGCTTTGTATTGGCGCAGATACAACGAGTAGTTTTGTTTTGTTCTTTTTAGGTGAGGAGGGAAAGGGGGGAAGGGAGGGAGGAAGAAAATGGACGGAAGTGTAGAGGATCATGATTTCTGAAGTTCTAAATGCGCATGCACAGGGTAATATTATGAATGAAAAATAATTTGGGGGAACAAACCCGAGTTTCTTACTTATACACGGTCCGTCAACTTTTTCATTCGGCCGTCACTGATTTTTGTAAAGCCAGGCCTTCTGTCCATCAACAAACTTGGATGGCTGACAGACAGGGCGTCCATTTCCTTCCTGAATCCGCCTGTCTTGTGTTTTACGCGTCTCATCAGCGTGTTTGTCCTTAACGGTCAATCTTTCCTCCTCCGAGGCCGGCCAAGTTTAGTACTCGTTTTTCGGATAAAATCGTTAGCAAGATCGCGGATCAATGGTCACTGTCTGGGGCTGCCCATTAGGATTGTGACGAATCCGGAAGCTGGAGGATTTACGAATCCGAATCAGTATACCCCCTCAGGACTTGTGGATGCGAATCCAAATACAAATGGGGATCCGAATTCTTCATGCTTGCTAGGGGTGGATGTACATTACTATTGCAAGAGTTTCTCGAACTGCAGTGAATGACTGATCTGTTGTAATGTCTCGTCCATGTGGACGTCTAACATTGTACACTCCTCTTTAAACCATATAGAGTACAACCTAATAGTAACACAAAAGTTTTGTGTCTCTCAGCCGGAACGATTCCTAATGCTTGAATGAAAGACATTAATTTTATGTAAATCTCTCAAGCTATAGAAGTCGATACAGTTATTGCTCTTTCATTTCTGCGACCAACTTCGTTCTCTTGATTATCGCCATCATGAGTAAAAAGTGATGCAAAATACTCATTCAAAAAGGAAACAAGTCTGCTCCTGTTGCCACACGATATCTTTTTTCTACTCTTTATCTGTCTTTTCCTTTCGATTTTCGTAACTGAAATGACCTTAAAATGACCGGTTCCGGTGGCCAGGAGGTGTAACGCTTGTGATGTATGAAGAGCTTCCTCAGAATTGTGCTGGGTAATCGGTATGTTTTATTTCTCAGCTGTTCGTTCAGAATAATGATATAATATTTGTACTATTTTCATAACTAGTTTTACGGCTTCCTTTATGTTCTAGAGCCAGACTAAAACTTAATCGCATAAACTTTCCTTACATGATTCCTTCAGGAAACAGTTGTGCATTTCAAAGAACAGCTTATATCCCTTGGCGGATTCGAATTTTGAATAAAACAGGCAACGTGATTGAGCTTTGGAGTCGAATCTGGCACAAACATACTGGTCTCGTGCGCATTATCACCGTCGGGTGATTTTACGAATGTAAATGGCAGTTTCCATGATTACCTAAAATGGCCCCTAGGGGAGGCGGAGATTTTAACACCACTTGAAGCATTAAGAAGAACTGATTGCCTGTGTCTGTGCGTGTTTACTTTTTTTTCCTATATGGGTGTGCACAGGTATGCAAAGACTATAACAGATAAAAAGAACTCCCAAAGGAAAACAGTGCCTTCAAGATGAACTAGATGAACACATGAAAAAATCTATATATCCGAGAAAATGCTCTTCCATTACAGTTAATCGTATGTATGGACACTATGAAATTGTGAGAGATGCAGATATATATTGTGTGACTTTGTGTGAGGTGGTGACTTTACCAGTAGACCAGACTTCTGTCACCGTGCAACAAAAACAGGTCATGGCCCAACGGCTAGGTGATATTTAAAGATAATGCAGTTGTCGAGTCACACTACAAGAAACAGCAGCAACAACAACAACAAAAACAACAACAAAGGTAGAGGTATAGGTGAAGCCAGCGGGGCGTTACAGTTTGAGTGTTGTTATGCTAGAGAGAGAGACAGTGCAGTCTTGAACAATCCGAGTCGACTTAAATGCCTTCACAATCTACCTCCAAAGAAGAGAAGTATCTATGCAGTTTTCCCAAAATGTAGACCATGTCTTTTAATATATAAAGTATGTGTCACCCGTTCGTGCAATCAGTAAATATTAGTGTCTGGTTTCCTCCAGTTTGAAATTAAATACAGAACTCGTCAGCTGTTTGTGTCAGGGATAAAATGCTTATACGTATCCTTTGTAATCCTCCATTTCTCTGGAAATCTACTAGCCCAGAGCATATTTCGTCCTCACTTTGGGACTTCACTTTTACCGCCGTAACGAATGGCATAGTAAGTTTTTAAAAGTTGTGATTAGTATGCAGACGGGAGAAAACTTAGAACCGTCTGTGTTGAGTGTGCTATATTTTTTTTTGGTAGTCAAGATGACATGTTTGATGCATACAATGAAAACACTAGTCTATAAGGAGCAAGGTACATATAAGTTTATGCTCTATGGGACAACGATCTTTACGTGCCACCTAGTAGTGTTTGCGCTGTTTCAGTAAACTTTGATCAGCAGTGTTTGCTCTTTCTTCTACGAAAGTACAGTTCATATTATTAATGTACAACACGTACTCACATTTTGACAACTCACGTTTCGGTCAAATCAAGAAGAAAAAACACTGAATACATAGTAGACTACCAGTTATCGTTATCCTCCGCTGAACATGTTGTCATCCATCTGTCTTACGAATGTTGCTGCACCTACCAGCTTCTGAGAAATGCTTCCAAGAGTCATGTCCACTGGCCGAAGCATTTTTTGGTTGCTATGCCATTAGCGTGACGCCCGAAATAGCAACACGAAAGTCTAAGCAGGTGACAAATCGTCTTTGTACTCTATAACTGAGCAAATAAGTTGTCATGTATATGTGGGATCACTGCTCCCAGGGGCTTTAGGGGCGAAAAGGGATCGCCGATACAGGGGCGTAGACAATGTGAAAAAATGAGTAGTATGAGGACAGGCTTCATCCGTTGTAAATTTTTGGGAAGAATAGTCCACCTCATATAATGCAGTGGTCATAAAACAATAGATCCAGCGCAGTGACAAATACCAGGCAGAGACACTGGGGCTAATTCAATACAGAGCTACAAAGTAGGTGAGGCATGCCATACGCGCTGAAAACATCACATGGCTATGTTAGATGAAGCGTGAATTTAAGTATAATGAACAATAAATTAACATTATTCAGTTGAATATTATTAACCTACTCTCCTGCTGTTTTCGTAGCAAGAGGACAACGCTGCTCATCTTCACAGTAGTAAAGACCAGAAAATCTGTTGGTGTTACTGGATTTTGAGGAATGATAAAAATGCTTGATTTCCATATCCACTCTCACGTGGCTAAATTCCTAACGCAAGAAATTTGGTTTAGGCGGTGCAGAACTCCGTCCTTCTCTCCCCCCCCCTTCCCCCAACCTCCATTCAGTATTTTCTCATTCCCCTGGTGTCTGAGTCAGCACCTCATCGCACGTGCACTACTAGACACGCCTTTGGGACGTCCGTACGGAGAGAAATGAATGCATTAATTATTGACCACGACTGGGTGACGCACTTAACTTTCTTGTTGCTAGTGTAAAGGTGTGAATTCGCATAACAAGCGTGAGCAGTGATGCGCGTGAAGGATGAGTCTGAAACCTGTCACCAATTACGTAAAGGTTGTCCCAGCGGTGAGCTAGTGGATGATATAGCTTGGAGTAGAAGGAACATTCCTTGCAACGCAGAGTCACGTTGATTTTACATCATGTTATTCATAGTAACACTCTCCGCCTCTGTTGAGCTGAGTTTTGGATGAGACCCTCTTGCCCTATTTTTTATTCTGTGCTTTAATGTTGAATCAACAGTGTTTTTAGCTTTGGGATTATGGACCTCACTGGCTCATTCGCAGTCTGGCGGAAAGCAGGAGGGATATGCTTAGCCTTGTTTAGGCCTCAACAACAACAGCAACGACGACAACAACAGCAACGACGACAACAACAACAACAACAACAACAACAACAACAACAACAACAACAACAGTAACAACAACGACAGTGAAGACAAGACCTACAACAGTGACGACGACAACATGATGACGATGACAACAACAACAACAACGACGAATTCAACGACAGCAACAGTAACGATAAACTAAAAGAAAGCTTGCACTTTTCAGAAGAAGAGAAAAAAAAATCATGGTAATGACTCAGGACCACAACCTTCTAATAAAAACACTGGAGACCTCTTGCATGTACAGAATATACATGTATACAACATACCAGTGCTGTGTTCTCTATAAACCCTGGCACCCGTATTCTTTAAGACACATATTTGCTACGGGAAGATAACTGCTCCATTCCAGTTATATAATTATGGCATTATTGTGATCGTTGACGTGTTTGCTAAACGTTTACAGCGGCAGTTATCGCCTAAGAAAGGAAAAACAACAACAACAGTTTGACCATAAGGTGATCTCAATAGGTGGGGTATGTCGAAGTTCGGTATTAAATGTTGGCACCATAGTATGTCTTGTATTAAGGCACAGCTTTAAGAAAGAAAGAGTGCTCGCTGATTTCCTCCAATATTCTCTGCACATGCGCCCTCCATAAAATTACCTAAATCCGATACCGCTCAATCCTATTGCATCTAAAGCGGCGGCAACCTAATTAAGCCATGTTGCTCCCCCTTCTCCCATATGCACATCATGTGCGCCACAAACTTAATTAACATCTCAGAGGTCTCTAAACTCATTTTGCATTTTTCCTAGTAAAAGAGACATAGAGAACGAAAGATCTTGAGGAAAAGAAGTCTGTAGAAAAAAAAAAAAAAAGCCCTGCCAAAAACTACTGACGCCGCCACACTAAAGTGGCAGAAGCAATCCAGTGGGGGAAAAGAAGACACAGTAAACCACTTGGCAAATTTCTAGGCTTGCATATGGGAAAGGGGAGAGGAGTGGGGCAGGGAACCACGTAAAGGACTGAAAAAAATAAGAGAATTTGCATTAGTCAGAGAGGAGAGAAAAATCTCAAACTGATGAACTAAATGAACTGTCCGAAATTTCCGCGTTCACTCTTGAGAAAGGGATATAGAAGGTGGGTATTGGGAAATCAATTGTTAGATGGATGTGTGAAAATGATGAAAGGGAGGGGCGAACAATATTTTAAAAAAAAAACAAGATGAGACAAACGTCGACACTTCATGTAGCATACCACGCTGTACCAACTTTGACGCAGCCCTTTATTCTGTTTAGTAGTTTCAAATGGATGAAATTATCCATCTATCACTTTTTAATGAAAGGAAGAGGTGATCTTGATGCTATATTTTGTTGGACACTACGCCATACTTAACCGTTGATTAAATAACCTTGATACCCTACTTTGAAATAGCCAATACGTAGTTGTCCAAAAGTTACAGAGATCCAATCTCATTTGTGGCCCTTAAAAACAGTTCGTTCGGCTGTGTTTTGGGTGAGAGTTTTGGGTGAGAGTTTTGGGTGAAAGTTTTGGCTTTTGACTCAATCTGAGACAGGTTCATCACTGGGATTGAGTTTATAAATGTTTTCATATAGCCGTGCCACTAATGTAAGCAGTGTAGTGCCGGAGTATTGTGTATGTTTTTTTCCGTTCTTTTTGTAGATCTGCATTGGTTAGGCATCTATGCTTTCTTGACTGGATGTAAATCGCGTCGTCCATTTGGTATGTGGTAGGGGCAAAAGATAGCAGAGTAGGAAGAGGAGGTTGTTACTACATAAATTGCAGCACCACAAACGGGCAGCACCACAAACGGGCAATGCAATAACAGCAACAATATCGGCAACAACACCAACAAAATGAATGATACCCCCGTGGAAAAAAAAAGAAATAACGGGGTGAAAAAGGTGAGATACAAGAGGAAGGTTGACTCACAAAGAGTGTTGTTCTTATCCTTGTCTTATCTGTCCATCCACCGCCCACAGCTGCTGTAACAACCGTCTGTGTGAGCGCCTGAGACACCTCCAGTTCCTACCAATTTTCTTTTTGAAATTTCCTCCCGAGAAAATCTAGTCAGACATGACGCAAAATAAGGTCAGGAGGTAAACGTGGAGCATTTCATCACCTTCTTGCAAGTACCAGCTAGGAGGGCCACGAATCCGATTGCGGAATCGATAAATCGATCACTGGCGTTTGACGTTTGAGATCGGAACCGATTCCGCCGGCATCGAATCGAATCCCAGTAGAAAGAAAAAGAAAACCAGCGCCTTGAACAACGTGGATGAAAGAGTGGAAACCCGAATTAATAATGGATATATGGATGAATTGTGTAGGTGTTGGCTACCCTTTTCATGTATACAGGACGCTATTTGCCATATCAGAAAGATAAATACATCTTCCTGTAGAAAAAGACAAAATATGTAAGAAAGCCATAGCGAGTCCCCAAACACAAACAGAAAAATATACCCTAAAAATCCTCGAAAAATATTTTATTACAGGCTCTTTTCAAGTCAAAATCTGAATCAGTTGACCCTAAACTGCAGAATCGGAATCGTAGTGTTAAAAAAGAAAAGTCGTCTCGCTCATGTCTAGCAACTACTACTCCAGCTTCTTTGATTCAGGGAGCTAGGAACCAAGTCCGTAATAACTCTTTTGTTTCCTAACAGTGTTGACTTTTCATTTCGGCTTTCCTGGGGTTAATTTATCCCCTTCCCTTTTCTTTGTCCTCCTTTCTCTCTGTCGACTTTTCTCGCCGCATTCCTCGAGTTTATATTTACGCCAACCTCTTACTTTGCTCTACTACATTTGGAATTTCCTGAGATTTTCTTGTCAGTCATTTTCTGGGGCAAAAATTCCACCTCCTTTCCCCCCCCCCCCCCCCCTCTTTCTCTCTCTCTGTCTCTCTTTCTCTCGTTCTCTCTCTTTTCTTTCATGATCTCTGTTTTCTGAAACTTAGTTGGGACATCACAGATACAGAGCGGGCCGATTGAACAAACAATTGTGCCTTGAAAAAAACATCAACGTGAAAAAACTCCACAATGACAAGACGATTATACCGCTCCAACAAATTTATGCCGAAAAGCTCCCATTTCTCTACAACTTCGAGTTAGTCTGTTCATGGCGTGACTTTATTTTCATTTCCTTGTCTTCTTCTCCCTTTTGAAAGGACCTCTGCATTTACATGGACATTTGGCCAGTCTCTCAAAGCAAGTGACTCTCTTTCCTTTGTACTCCAAGAAAAGTAAGGTGTACATAAATGGACATATTAAAGACCGTTTAATTATTCCCATGACCGCTATTTTACTGACATGTTGTTTCTTTACATAAGTTTCACATCACATGGCGTGTAAGAGTAACGGCGAAATCAGGAATTTACTATGCATCACTGTGATGATGAAAAGAGCCTTGCGAGCTCCTGAGGCTGAAAAGGTCGGAAATGAGTGAAAAGAAAGATAGACGGAAACCCATGATGGCCTGAGTGAGGACAGGTCCCCAACTGACGAATTCATTGGGCATCGGTGACACTGTGAAAGGTTAAGGCTGCGCCATCCGATTGTTACCGTCGAAAGACAAGCTCCTCCTACAAACAGCCATGGACACTTGCTCGATTTAGATGGATTTGCTTTCATTTTCAAATACTAGACATGTTCATATCAAGATTTCTTTACTGATACGTTCAGAGGAACAACAAACGAACGATCTGAAGTTGTCATGGAATATGAAATGTTTTCATGTGAAATTCGGAAAAATAACATTCCAGTATGAAGTGTGCGATTGAATTCAAATGAGTGAAGTGTCACATCATGCTTCTCTTATCTGTATTAACCTCGGGCGGGCCTTTAAGAGATAAGTGAAAGCAGATGGGTTTGGAGTTATAAAATGATATCTGTGGTAAATACGATGTGTTTGACGCTCGTTAACTTATTTCCTTGTTCCGGTGACATACGTTATTAGCAACGATATATTTCCTTTAAATCATCTTCCTGTGATCAGTGAATTAAAGTATGATTGTTGTCAGTATCCTGTTCTCATCTTGACAGCAAGTCTGTGTTGGCCAGCGTTTAATCTCAGTGAGTTACATGACAGGAGAAATGGACCTTTCCAAAGAGATGTAAATCGCGTGTCACTCTGATACCAAATTCCACTATCTTAATTTCCTTGCCTGCTCGGAAAAAAAATGGATCGGAGCTGGGCATCATTCCTGTCACACATCGAAGATGCTACAAAGAGGATTGACTTTGATTAACCGCAACTCCCCGGGATCAAAGGAAAAGTTGCAACAAACAGGAGTTGCGATTAGCCCTCAAAATTTATGCAGAAAAACGTAGGGTGAGTGTTTTGTCATCTCAGATGATCTATTTCGAGCGGAAGCTGCGATAGAATAGACTGCGATTAAGTGGAATCAGTTGTATTACTAGGTTAATTTGACTTCATATGATCTGCTAAAATGGATGTTATTGAGCTGCAAATAGCCTGTCAGTGGTTTACTCTCTGAGATTCAGGGTTCACAATTCTTAAGCTACTGTCATACTGTGATGAACGAGAACAGATTTCATGTCAAGAATAGATTCGCGTAAGGGTCTTGAATATTCAGCGGCTGAACTCATACTGACAACTCCCTTAATTGAAGTTTTATAATAGTTATGCAAATTGCCTGTCGGTAGCATTGGAGAGGTTTTGCTTTGGTTCTCCGAGTTTGAAACAGTAATAGTTCATAAGATGTTTCATTTTAAGGATGTCTGTCGCTAGTGAGAGAAGAATTGTCAATATGAAACAGTGTAACGTAGCTTCACCTAAGTCAGTCACTCTACAAATTACATTAGACTAAAAGTCGTGTCCCCTGTTCGCCTGTACATAGCTCTTACTTTTTTATTTTGTAATATCTAACAGAGACCCAACTCCTCCCTCCCGCTCCTCCTTGAATGTCCTTCTTTATCCTTTTCCTTATGTCAGCGATGTTCTGACTTTCAATCTCACGCCGTTAGCTCGGGAAATCCTATTTACCAGTGAGGTTGTGACTGTCAGTTGTTTCCCTTCCTTCGAGCTTCATTGTCAGTTGTTTCTCTCCCCAC
>JAWQUT010000302.1:364381-380589 GCA_033807755.1 Ellobium chinense | reverse complement strand
GCCCCCTTCTCTCCTCCCTCCAAAAAAACAACAACAACACTTTTATTATTCTTACAGTACACTTTCTTGTCTGTTCGACTCCTGTCTGTCAGTCACTCACTCAAAACACCTCAGAACCCATCTAATTTTGAATTCTTCCGTTTTTTGGTTTTTTTTTTGGTCTTCTGTCTGTCACTTTGCCATTGGAAGGAGTCGAATCTCTTCACCCCATCCCCAAATTGATCTCTGCGAGTCGGCAAAGGAAGTGCCCGGTTTAATAGAGTAGGGCGGCCAAAATCTACCTCGCCAAATTCTGGATGGGCCAATTTCCACTTGTGTTTTGGTTCTCGATTCTATGTAACGAATCGATTCCAAACACCGGAAACTGTTCGATTTCAGGTTATTTACGAAGATCTTTTTGTTTTAAATTCAAGAAACTGCCTAACCTTCCTTTTGAGACATCTCCTGTAACAATAAGGACATTGGTGAATCATGGAAAAATAGCTATCAGTATATAAAAGGAAAAAAACAAACTTCGATAGCGTTCAATACACTTTAAACACGTCTAGCGATATTTACAGAGTACTTTGAGTGATATGAAACTGATTCCAAATGGAATTTCATATGAATTTGTAAATATAATGTGGATATTCCAACCAGCGTTATAATACATACTTGCTGTGTGCATACTATAACATTTATCTCTGTAACTGTGTCAATAACTTTTTGGAATAATTCACTTTTCTTTCGATTCTCAAGTAAAAGGCCCTGGAAATTGAGCCATCATAGCCTGACAAGAATCGCCCGGTCCTTCCGCCAACTTCCAGTTATTGGCCAGCCTGGCCGGTGTTGTCAATCGCAGGGCCATTCGTACATTATTGATGCGGCGGTGGCCAAGGGCTGGTCCCCGGGGATCGCTGACACGGATGTGGGGCCCCCACACCCAGCTCGAGATCCCTGCACGTGTTGTTAACTAATTAAGGCAAGTGATTGATTAAGGAAACGAGCAAATTCAGTCGTCAGGGGGGATGCAAGGTGTGAACTCTGCAAAGTGGTATCGTTTTCTCTGAAGGGTGACTGACCATGGGCTTGGGAATTTCCTGGTCGTAATTAGAGCCTTCACCACTTTTATTTATTTGTTCGTTGTGTTTATGTTCTTCAGTGTTAATGATATTTTGATAAGGAAATGCTTTGTTGACTTTACAATCAAAACCACAGGCTCAGCACCACAAGTGCACTATGTCATTGTACCTATGAACTGAGAGAGAGAGAGAGAGAGAGAGAGAGAGAGAGAGAGAGAGAGAGAGAGAGAGAGTGTGTGTGTGTAAAAAAGAGAAAAAAATATTAGGGGGAGTGGAGAGAGATAGGAAGTACAGACGATCCCAACTGCAAGTGAGCTTGGAGCAAGCCGACAGACATGACGATTATGAAAAGTCAGAAATCTGTCAAAATGTTATCTGCAACGGACCAGTTTCAATTAGGAAAAGTAGGAAGTCATTCGGAAAATAATAGCTTTGATGAGTTTGTAATTGCATGGAGAAGTTTGGCTAAAAATCATTCATGATGAGCAAAATATTACAAACACAACCATGAACACTTCTATGTGAATATAATATGTGTTGCCCGAAAACCAATAAAACTGTATAGGGACAATATATCCTCGTGATTCTATGAAAGACAAGTACAGTGTCATCTACATGACTGAATTAAGAAAACAGTATATAATGATTGTCGCAAGAGAAATGTTCAAATACAAGTACAATTACTGCTGTTATATATCAACTTATGTCACTGTCTAACTTAAGATCATTAACATAGTACGTTATTTATATCATTACTCGTATAAATGTAATTCCTTATTTACTGTACCCACAAATGATGCACAAATATTAATGAACAGTAATGTATTAAATTTAGAAAACAAACATTTGATATAATTTCACGTACTAATCATGCTCTCGTTGCTCCTATGTCTTAATTGTTTACTTTACCCAAATCAATTTCTCATCTTAGAAGGAAACTGACTCTCCCTTGAGGACACTTAAACAATCCCGAGTAAGAAACTGGGCGTAACCTTGGGAGAATTTAATGGAGAATTTACTTTATTTGAAGTGATTGACACATGAAATTTGCGCGGCAGCTTGGGTGGTGAAAAAGTAGAGTTGTAACTGACTTTGAAATTGGATTAATTACCATCCGTCTCACGCGACCTACTTTCGAATTAGAATTAGTGAATAAAGGCAAAAAAAAATAATGAAGTAGAAATTTTATTATTCCGGATGGTAGGATCGGATTATGAACGGAGGCTGTGTTCTTTTCAGACACGAATTCAATGAGATTTTATTTTGACTTCACAAAAGATTTGCTTCACGTTAGGCTGACAGATCGATACAGTTTGGGTTTTTAATATTCGTTTCGTTTGTGTCCGCATTTCGTTCCTCGTGTCTCTTAAATTCTCTCTCTCTCTCTGTGATAATAGTCCATTCTTCTCTTCAGCCTCTCTAGACTTTTGGATCCTGTTTTCTGTTGTGGCGCGTTTCCAGTACTTCTTCATCTCCTGGCCTTGCTGTGACAGGTCAGCCTAGATCTAGATCTACTGATGATTACAAAATGGAGTCAAGATCATAGATTGTTTTTTTCGGAGTATGCGCATCGTAAAGAAAAAAAAACTTTCAAAGAGAAAATACAGCGTTAGCTTTTAATGTATTAATTTTTTTTCACATCTTAGCAATTTTTTAAAGTCCAAATTACTTGAGATAAAGTTCTTTCGTTCCAACCTGACAACGCTTAAGATTACGCCGATGCTATCGAAAATTATAATCGTTTTTGAAATAGTCTAAAGCAATTCTTTTTTCTATGGCTCACTGTAGACATCTTTGTTGGAGGAGTACTGTACTGGAAACGACTTCTCCTTTCTTTGTAAGAAACCTGCCAATTCTCTTGAATGTTCAAAGTTAATCACCTGTTCATGCCCATCTTGAAAGTTGGGGTAGATTTCATGCAAGATGGTCCAGAACACAGGCCACCTTTCTCTTCGTGAAAGTAGTTAACCATGACTGAGCGGTCATACCCGCAGGAGGAAAAGGAAAGCGTTGAAGTAAATGAAAAAAAGTAACTGGAGACTGGAGAATTCGAAGTGATTGCACTGAGGCATTTGGTGGGAACGGCCCTGTTTGGGATCCCTCAAGAACTTATGGGATTTAGTTTTTATTTTGTTGAGCACAGTACATACAACATATTGAAAATATAAGAGGCGAGATGGTTCTGAAAAGAGAAAGGTTGAATTAAATGACAAGGGGGTGATATTGTTTAATCAAATTTTGATATCTGGCCCCAATTTATGTCCTTGCAATCGATTTATGACTCTCATAAATGGTAATAAATATCATTCTCTTTAGCAGTAATATACAAATTGCTTGTAACAAACAACTGTTCTTTATGAAATATTGTTTTTTCCCCCACTAAAAGTGTGTGTGTGTATGTTTGGGTGGATGGGNGGGGGGGGAACTTCTGTATAAATCAAATGTAAGAGAAGAGATACATGACCACATTATGAAAAAGAGTCATTGTGAGCTTTTATATTGTATTGTGAAGCCGTGGTAAATGTAAGAGCGCTGTTAATACAATGGTGTCAGCATTAATATTCTTTGGAATTACTTCCTTCATGTTGTAATACCCACGTGTCCAGAAAAATAAACCTCATAGACCTATATTCAGATTGCGAACTGACAGGAATGCACCTTTCTTATTTCCCAACGATCATTAACATGTGGAAGGAGTGTGCGTCTGTGTGTTTGTGTGTGTTTGTGTGTGTGTGTGTGTGTGAGAGAGAGAGAGAGAGAAAGTGGAACAAGCAAAAAAAAAAAATCAGTTCTAAGCTCCACAATTACATCCAGCAATGTAGGCTTCTTTGTTCAGCTTAAGGATGAACTGCAAGACATAATTTCAGACAGGTTTTGGAATGTGCAAGATCCTATTTTTAATGGCAACGAAGCCTGCGCAATGTCAGATTAAACAGTCACCACTTCACGCTTCAAGTATTGAACTTTCTCTGTCTCTTTTTGTAGAACGAAACTCAGCTGTTTCCTATTGACCTGATGCATCAAGAGAGGGAAACAATCCGTGTCATTGTTGCTGGAAATGAAACGCCTCTCTTTCTTTCCATTGTTTGTTTTTCTGGCCCGCAAGAAAAAAGACCCGTCGGAATTTCGGTTGTTTTGCTTGAAAACCTCCAAGAAAAACGGTCTGTCCATAAGACAATGAGTAATGGAAAGCCTCCATTTGATCTGCGTCCTTTATCAACTTGCCTCTTGGCAAAAGAATCCTTACCACGCCATGACGTTTAACTGATGGTTGCGGTCTGGTATTCGACTGGTTATCGTTCTCTTCGAGTCTGAGATTATTAACCTCTTTGTTGGCATTGTTTATTTGTGTGTGCTTGTTAACAAAGTAAAAGGTTGGGAGCTTACGATTGGTGAGCACTTTTCTTCGGTACCCCATGCTGATTTTTATAGCTGCCCCGGTCATTGCACTGATATGAGTGTGATAAATAGCTCATATTTTCACTTGTGGATTAATTTTTGAAGAGCTGTTCTTGACAAAAATTTTAGAAGGATGGTGTGGATTTTGGGAAAGAAGGATACCATTGCTAACTGAACGAATAAAATTCAGCTACCACTTTTCTCACCGTCATAATTTGCAATAGATAAAGACACTCTCATACTAGCATTGCTCTGTCACTATCAAGAAATGCCGCTTCCTCAGGAAATATATTTAAAATTCATTCACCCTCAAGAAAAAAAAAATGAGGACAATGAAAAATGGAAGAACATCTCGAAAAAAGGAAAGTGGCTTATTATTGTATTGTTTATCTTCTGCATCTTCGCAGTTATTATCAGTATTATTATAAAATAAAAACAGTGACACTGAACAAAAAGAACCTGATATATTTTAAGGATGCTGAATAGGCATCTCCAACATACAGAAGTGATCCAACTTGGCTCCTTGTGTAGGAGCTGAAATAATAAGAGTAATCATAAACTTACCCATAACGTTAAGCGACGTCAAATTATGTTATGATTTTCACATTCCATTACCATTTTCGAAGTTGTCTCAGAAGATACCGATAGCCAGTTTGCTTCTTTTTAAGTCCCACAGTCTGATTACTTTGTCAAAATATTAACGTCGTATGTGCCAAAATCCTTTATGTAAACGATATTATTTGGAAAGATCAACAATAGGAGTCTAACTGCAACAGTTCAGGTGACTATAAATCCGTAATAACATAAGCATGGCACATTTCACACATTGTATGCTACAGCAGTATTAAGAATTGCCCAATATTCAGTTATGAAGGAATCATTTGTGGCTGCAATTATATACCCAAAACGAAGTCAGTCTTTTGGAAAACAGACGGATCAGTTAATTTACAGCTGTTTTCCTGACATGTCATGACTATGTGTTGTTTGCTAACAATTTGAACCGTAGCAAAGCTGAATTATGAAATTCTGAAACCGTCTGACGTGAACGGAAGTATAGCTTAATGACCCATAGGGCATCTCGATGAGCAACAGGCCATATTTCGTAAGCACAAACACAGCTTACACACGCACAGACTCGGCTTTCTACACCTATTCCCAAGTGAAAACAGAGCAACATACTGCAACTGGCAACAAAGCAACTAACAATGAAAGCAACACACTGCAAACATACACAGTAGCAGGTAACCTTGGGGTTTTCCAGCTGTACTCATACCAGGCACTACATAAGGGAAACCAAAGATCTCGTATAAAACTACTTTCGAGCTAGATCAAATCACATGTTGACCGAGCCCGAGTTTTGCGAGTTTCAAACTTCTGGAATGCAGAGTCAGAAGTTATAGCGTTTCTTAAAACGTACGCCCTACTACTACCTATTACGTTATGTACCACTATTATTAGTTGTGAGACAAACACAGCTCTCCTTTGGATTTTTTAATACTTTCAGATTATATCTTAAGTTGTTTCATAACACCTTTTCACACTCCTGGTGATCATTACAATATATAATAAAAACACCTGTTTCATAGACGCCAGACAAACTGATGACAGTTGCGCGCCAGACAAACTAATAACTCGGCGTGCGTCTGTCTGCGTTTTAAAATAGCAGACATTAGAGCATAATTTTTCTATTTAATTTTTCAACAATATATAACAGGTTAAGTAACGCCAAGCACTGCCATGGCCTGCATAATGATACCATCCTGAAAGGTTCAGGTGTAGTTGAAACCTTACTTATTTAATTATTACTTTCTGGCATTGTCAGTATTATGCCCACAAGTTCATGAGTAGAATAAGTTGAAAAGTAATTTCACAAATATCCTCAGGGGCACAGGCACCTCCAGGTTGGAACCCTCTGGGCAAACCTATGACATTTCGAGGTAACAGGTAATGGAATCGCCATGGTTTTTTGATGCCACTTGCTGGCTTCATTACCAATCTCCCCCACTGGGAATGTACCAAGATCTACCAGACTATCAGAGCCGTGGAGATCGGTAGTTTTCATTATACTTACTACGCTCTTCGCCCTGCTGTTTGGCGTAATCAGACAATCAAGTGATCACTTGAAGCAGTTTGGGAGCAAAGTGAGATATCATCTATGATAGGCTTTTCGTGACCGAATAGTTGCACCGTTTAACAAAACGTGAACGAGCCCGAAGGACGGAGCTATACTGTAGGCTGTAAATGTGGGAATGTAATCTCTTGCTTTGAAGTTTTCCAAGATTCTAAATTTCTGAGACAATCGGGAACTGGGGTCACAGCGAAATGTCGACAAAGATACTGATAATTTCAAATGGAGGATATTCAGAAAGTGCAGTGTGGTATGATGAAAGCAAAACTTATACCAATGGGTTATTAAGGTCATGTATAAAAAATACATTCTTCACAATATCAGTGAATATTTAAAGAAATATAAACACATTACGGTCACACATAACCAAGCTTTCTGATGTTCACACACAAGCTCTCTCCAAAACACACCAGGACAGATAACAAGGAGTCACAAAGCAGAAAGGTTGTCATAATGTGGGGTAGAACACACTGACGGACATTCAGGTGGGAATGAAAACAACAAAAACAACAATACTTCCAGATCTCAAAATCAAAACAACAGGCCAGCCTACCTTTTCCAAAATCTGTAATTCAAAACAACACAATACAGATATTGGGACTGACAGATGATATCAGAATAACCAGTCAGACACATTATAGAATAGCAAGAGGGGTTGGATTAGGTTACATGGTTAGTGAAGGGGCGGACTATGGGTACAGAACAGAAGCAGGGTCTCTTAAGCTTTATCTCACATATAATTGCACTGCAGTGAATCGATGTAGAGAGGCATTGAAATATAAACTTTATACCGATATGCTATGACACGCATAGAAACAACAAATACATCCACAGGAAGTTTACATGTATATCATATTGCTGGTCCGAGAATGAAAATAAATAGCACTTCACAGAGTTACTGTTATCCCAAAGAAATGATGCATAGGCATAGCCAGCACATACATCCTGGGCTTAATGATACAGCCATTTGGTCAAGGAAGAATATGCGGTCACAGGTTACTTGGTTTTTGGCGAATAGTCAACAGCTTTCCTTCCCAATCAACCTCTGTTCTCGTCTGCATGTTAGTTTCTTGCGGACGATAGTTGCTGGCGGATTATGCGGAAAAGCAGCGTGTTATATTTTCTTTGTTTATTTGATTGGTTTAATTAACGTTATTGGTGAGATTTTCAATGAGTTATTTTAAGCAATGAATTCTAGAAGACAAACATGGGCTGTTATCTGAATATTGCTGATCAATACCGTGACAGTCATGTGACGTCATTGCAACAGTCTACAAGTGGATTCAGGCCTAAGTCCTTGAATAGTCATTTAAGGCAACCGACTCCTATCCCCACCCCCACTCCATCCCCATCCCCTGCATTGATCCTGTAAAAATTCAGTTGTAATAACGTGTCCTGGATTTCTCTGGGACAGCCTCCCACTGCTTTGCAGGACTATCAGTATAGGTTCTTAGGAATCCATAAAAGGGTATTATGTGATTGTAATAGATCATGAGAAGGCACTTTCTGAGGTTAAAGTTTTTGTTTCATGATATTAATAATGTTCACGCTTTGATGTACCTGATCCCATAAAATACCACGGTTCACTGCAGTAGAACGTATTCAAAATTGATTGCTCAACGCAAACTACAATCACTCTGCTTATGTTGAATGCACAATACCGATATTTAAACTTGACCTAGGTTTGTCCTACTCGGTGCTAAAAAGCTGGAAATGAAAGTTCACTCATCAACCTCTGAAGTTCGTTACTGATGTAAATTTAAATAGACTCAGTTTATTTGTTTTGGAGAACCAACACGATATAAAAATAAACAAAAAGAAAGCAAATGAGGACTTCTTTTTTTCCTCGGGAATTCAGCATGTAGACTCGCGATGTTTTTGAAATAAAAGGGAATAAAGTAAAGGTAATTGTTCTTCACGCATATATTTTTGTTTACTCCTAAATGACATAACTTTTGTAAGAATTTATCTTTCAAGCTCAATTTGATTATAATGAATTAATACAGGAATGCATCTATGATCTTTGAATACATTATTCACTTATATTTCAATGAAAATGCAGTTACGGAGTTTTGAGGAAAAAAAAATAAAAACCTTCAAAACTGCGGAACACACATCATAATCAGACGAACACAAATATTACTAAGACAACATACAGCTACACTGCATACATTCAAAGTGGACAACACTGATTTAAATCTTGCGTAGAGGCTGGTTTTACATGCACAGCTCTGTTGGAAACCATATAGTTATACATTTTGACTAAAATGTGTCCTTGATGTTGCCTTTCTCATCGGTGATGAACCAGCCACGAAGGGAACGCAGAATCCAACATTATATACACCGAAGATAAATATAATGCTACTTCCCTCCTTTTATCGGACGTTCATAATTAGTATTACTGAGAGAGACTGGAAAGATCAGAGTGACCGAATAAGAGAGCGTTATTATCATCTTAAACACTATACAGCATTACACCTTACACCAGTCCTAACTGATATGATGCATCGTTATAACTAACGGGCATATCTTACTTTAACAATCTGCCTGGTACATCAAACATTATCTTATTATGTAAGTTCTTCTGTGTTTTCTTAAGTTCTTTTCGTTTTATGTATATCAGAAACTTACTTCAGTGTTATTTCTTGATTTTTAAAGAAGAGGTGGTACATATGATAAAAAGGTTGATCTTAAGTGTTTGATTGAATCAAATTTAGATTAGGATCTAGTACACTCAATGTTTTTAAATATTTTTAGTAATTGCGTCATATCATTTCTAAACACTACTGAAGAAGACAAAAATCATATTTTTAAAAAATTTTGAAAGAATGTGTGTAATCAGTGATTATAACATGTAGATAATTAATTTTTGTTTTGTTTCTTCGAAAATGATGTGTTCTGTAAACAACATAGGAGAAAATACGACATCAAGTATGTTTACTTACCCCAGCCATGCGATCATTTTTTCTTCAGTCTTGTCAGCAAAGAATCCGTCAAGTTATCTCCGAATGCTTCCTACTCTATGGATCGAAAGTTTTTTTTTTTTTGCTTCCTTTTGGTACACTGTGGACTACTGTGTCATCATTTCTTAATCCGTTTATGCAAGGTTTGGTGTTTTCCATGGTTATCCATATGCGAAGTTGTCCAGTTTTCACACATCTTTGCATTGCCGTCTCCTAAACTAACCAACCACTCTCCTGTCATTCAGTGCGGAGAAAAAGGGCCAAACACCCAACAAATGCCGTGAACACCGATGATTTCAGCCATGACAGCTATATTCACCTAACAAGTAGCAACAAAAAACTTGCATGTTTGGTGGGTGTATTACTTTCTAATGCTTTAGTATTACTCCCACCTTCAGGTTAGGAGGGTAGACACATAATCATTCCCACAGTCGAACATGCTTCACTTGAAATAAATTATTCGTATGTGTCGACGCTTCTCCATAATCGGTGCAGACTTACTCTGTGAGCCGTCTGAGAATTTCATGGAAGTAATTCTTATATCAAACATCGGCTAATAGATGGAAACATATTAAGCCTCTAAAGCAAAAGAAAAATGCGGTGCAAGCTATGCCTGAAACCTCTCTTTGTTGCTCGCACAACACACAACTACGCATTACCTTGTTAATTTATTTTTCTTATAGACTCAATTTATTAGATTAAAATCCGCATGGGTCGTGCTGAACGAGGCTGCCTATATTATATGTGCGAGTACATATATATTGTGATACAATCTTACAGGATCATAACCAGCTTATAAATATTTCGAAATACAGATCATCGACGCATTATGTAACGACTTCATCATTTCTAGCAGCTAGTTTATTAACACTGGTGAGTTAAACTTTCTGTAGAATCATACACACTGTGAGCGAAATTTAATACTAAGCAAACTCCCGAAGAGTTTTTTGACACACATTAACAAACGCCATGTTCGCCCCGAAAACCTGGCTTAAACAATTTCTCCATTGACAAAAACACAGGCAGCTTATGTCTGGCGTCAGGCTGAAAATCCAGAAAAACACTGGCTCCCTCCAGCGCTGGCTTGCTAGTGTGTAGCACCTTTCTCTCTCTCCGAGAAATGCAAACTTACATTACATAATATTATCGTCACGACCTTGACGGTTTTAGACTCTTCTCAAAGAAACAGGAGCGAGCAATGAAAAGAAAACGGTAAAACACCACCTCAGGTGCGTGTTTTGACATAAGAACGGTTTACATGCAGCCTAAATCACACGCCACAAGTTGCCGCTCGTCTTTGAACGCCTGCCATCTTGGACGAAGATTTTTCAAACAAGGCCCGCACTTAATTAGGTTTGGAATATCAGACCTCATTTTAAGATTGATAAAACAGAAGCGTTACTCATGGTTAGCGTCATGCTGCGATGAAAGACTACGACATTCTACCCTGTGCTTTCATAATCGTTTAAGCTCATTTTCCCTGCATTATTTGTTTGTCAAAGGAGATCTCAGGGTGGGTGTTGGAACACAAATGAATATTCGAATACAGCTTGACAGTATTGATTTCTTTTCTCTATCTTGCTTTTTTTTTATTTACTGGGTCATGACTCGCTACTTACTCCGTTGATTCATATCGTTTACAGATTACGGCATGTGAGAGAATGTGTGAAAAAGTTGGCATCTGAAAGAAAGGTTCTCTATTCTAATCATGGGATGTAAACAGAAAAGAAAAGTGGAGAAATAGGTACCGTGTGCATACTCCAACAATTACCGTGTTCGTTTTTTTCTCATTTTGTTATTTGAAACTTCTAAATCAGAAGCAAAGTGGACTTGTATATTCGAAATTATTTTGTCTTTCCTACATTAATACGAACGAATTTAACAAGTTTATAAATCATGCTCAAAGCGTAGCGGACGGTATATGGGCGATTAAAACCACATTTAACAATGCCCCTATTAAGCAACAACTAGAAATTCGCATTCAAGTATTCGAGGGCATAGTTTCTTTTCAAATACCCGAATAATGTACTTCGAATACACCCGTCCTGCTGGATACGTTACATGTTGGAATCCGTCAGCAGGTAGTGTTTAGTTTCAGGCGCGCTATTTATGATGCGGTATGCAATATTCTGAGGCGAAGTGACACCGATCGTCAAGGCGTATGACGTCACGGTATTCTTTATAGCAGGGCGTTGCGTTTTATGCGGTAATCTTTTCTTATTAGAGCCACAATTGTTGGACACGTTTGGCTCCTCTGAGATTTAAATAGATCTATGTCAAACCAGAGCTGCAGGAAACAGTACAGACCTGCAGACAGACAAGAAGAACATACAAAGAGGCTACCAGACATTGCAATCTGTCAGAAGAAGAGGAAGAAGAAGAAGAAGAAGAGGAAGAATGAGGAGGGGGAGCAGAAGGAGCAGAAGAAGAAGGGGATGAAAAAAAAAAGAAGTACAGATTGACAGACATACACTTGACCTGTTGAGGCAATTGTTTGATATACTTGATTAAAAAATACGTTTTGTTTGTTCTTTTTTAAAAACGAGTACAGACAGGCAAACCGGCAGATGTTCTACGGATTGTAATGGTTATAAAATCCAGTGTGGGATATTTTTTTTTGACAGGCTCTACAAGGCTATTAAAACAAAAAAGTAAGATAGACAGAGCGGGAGTAAGTAGAGAAAATGAGTTTAAAGACAGCTACAGAGGAATACACGCAATAGATTCGGCAGGATGAATTGTTGTTCTCGGTCGAGCTGTGGTGTGCACATTTAACGAAAAGGCTCCATACACTATTTCACTGCTGGCATTAAATTGATGTAAGCCACTGAACAAAAACGAAGCGTAACAACATAAAAACCCGCTTGAGCATCCCTTTAACTGTAAGACTACAGCATATTTTGCCTGATGAGTTCGCGTCAGCAGTCTGGCTTTCACCTACTTATTGCATGTTTAGGCTTACCGCTTGCTCACATGTTCCTGACCCAGCTACCCCACACGCTTCCAGAAGTCTGTTACATCGGAATTGCTGTCATTTAATGATATATCTGGCCCAAGAGCCTTTTCGTAAGTGTCTGAATCACACAGGGTGCAGCAATCTTAATGAAACAAATTCTTAGTTCAGGAGAGTAAAACAACAGGATATTGCTTGAGGACAGTCGTTTACCCTAGTCTTAAAGGGTGTCCTACTGTAACAACCGCTCGAGCTATTACTTCTTGGCTCTATAAGAAGGTTTTGCCACGGCTAGGCTATGACTCTACAGAGTGTTGTAACCTTGAATGAGGATCTCCGCCCTATACAAGGCTAGCTTGAAATCGTTCAACCTGCTTTGGGTGTTACTGGGACGCCGTGGGAAGATAACTAATTAGATCGTCATTTCACCAATCTAGAACCATTTGTAAATGCTTGAACTACCATAACTGTGCTAAATACCATTTTAATGCACAGGCATTAAAAACTGGTACATTTTAGATATCGTCTGTTCTCCTGGATACCCATTTCAAGTATAAGACTGAAAGTCCCAGAGAAATATCAGTAATTTCATTTCTACGAATCAGTGATGGTTCAGATTGTGTGGGTATTGCCTTTGAGAGAGAATCAGGTCGCTACTATATATAGCGTAATGTGACTTCAGTTCACAAAGGAGCTACTGGAATTAGATACTTATTAAAACGTGAACTCCAAGTTACCTTTCGCAGTTAGCGTTGCCGAAAGCAGACATAACAGAAGGTTGATTTTGGAATATCTTGAACCAATGTTCTATTTTCTATCACTTCTCCGCATTGCCTAGCGCACTCAGACATGTCCTGATACATTGCAATAGACGCGCCAGTATCCTATAGTTGTGTGGTTAAGTAGTATAAAAAAGTTCAAAAAGGGAGGATCGTTTTTGCATTTGTGCTGAATTTGACAGCGTGACATTGTGTAACGCGCAGCATGGTAATGAAGAATCAAGAACAGTGAAAACATCAAAGACATTGAAAAAGGAACATTTGAATAGGCGTGACATTGTGAAAATTACATGTAGCAGTCTGTCTAAAAACAAGCTAGAAATATATCGAAGTTTACATCTTACAACATGCATTGTCTTCACACACAAAAATTACGGTGAAGACCGAAAGAGTGAACTTTGTAGTAATTCATCCCGAAATTTTAGCTTTAGGCAGTACATTTACAGAGACAAAAACCCTGAACTGCCAAATTTTCATTTCTCCATTTTTTACCCACAAGACATTACATTTCCCAAAAGTATTCTACGTCGGTTTGTGTGTGTGTGTGTGTGTGTGTGTGTGTGTGTGTGTGTGTGTGTGTGTGTGTATGTGTGTGTGTGTTTGCTTATTTGTTTGTTGTTTTTTTTACGACGTGCCTACGTAAGACTGCCACTTCGCAGGATTATTTTCGTTCTTCTTATCACTATGCCTGATTGCAATCGTCATTTTATTGAATTCCTTGAGCAAGCGAGCAAAGTGACGATTACTGCTTATTTCCCCGTGCAAATCAGTGCATTTCTAAATTAGAACATGGATCTCCAATTGCAGTTTTCTTAAATAATGTGATAGTAATACTGATTTTTTTTTTTTTAATTTGGCAATGCCAACCTGCTCAACAGGTTTTTGTAAGTAAAGTTTTTTTTTCATAAATAAACATCCACTTCTCAAGTTCTAATATTGAATTTGATATCTTTCCACCTTCCTTGGATGATGTGGGAGCAACAGACTAAATCCCACATTATACAATAAAATTGATAAATATGTTACAAGCATTTGTCTAAAAGGTGGAAAGACTTTTCAGCAAATGTAATCTTGTTTTTCGAGAATCATACGGTCGGATTTTGTCAAGGCTTTAAGAATTCTGGGAAGTTGTAACCACATGTTTTAGATGCTGATTTATATCTAGACCTAGATGATGCATGCCTTCAGTGTTACGGAATGTTGATATCAGTATTAACTGGGTGTTCCGTGTACATATTTGCCTTAATTCAACATTGTCTTCCTGGCCTTACTTAGTCAATAAATAATCATAATTGTCAAAAATAAATTAATAAATCTCAGCTGCCCTCCGTATACGTGAACATATATAAATCTGCCGTTTGAATTATTGAGTATCATTTTGTCCGACTTTGCATTTCTCGGGGACGATCGCCTGAGTATTAGCCAGTGATAAAATAATAAGCATGGTGCGGGTAAGTGCACTGGTTGGAGTGAGCCGACTCAGCTAGTAAAAGGCGGGTGTGTCGAGTCGGAGGGAACCATAAAATACGAGTAAATGGCACTCAAGACGACATTCTTACGAAAATGAGCAATTTAAATGAGCAATTTGCTGTCACAAATTTGGAAGCCATTTAATGGCGTGGTGATTGCTGGAATTTCAGGCATTCAATATCCAAATCGTGTTTTCGGTGCAGAAATCTTCCTTGGCAAGAAGTTTTTTTTTTTTTCCTGAGAAATACTGTGTGAGTGCTAGATGGACTTAAGATCAACATGTCAGAAGAAAGGTAGAATCTTTATCATGCCCTTCATAATATTATCATATAACAAATACTTTTTCAGTTGATAAATGTAATATATCAACTAAGGATGCATTAATTTTGTTCGTTATTGGTCGGGCATTGAGCTAAGCAAATTTATGCTGTGTTGTAACCAACAATACAATACCGTCCTCACTGAAGCACATGTACATGTGTTGTTATTGAATGGATACCTGAAAGAACATATTTTCTTTCACATCTACAGTATCGTCCGGTTGGCACATAACGTCTTACTCCACATGTAAATCAAAAGCACACACTGGTATAATTTTGTGCAGAATCTCAAGCTAGTTCTGACCAGATTATGAGAATTCATAACGGTGATCTGAAAAATGTAAAATTCCTAATATTCTAGTGTAAAAAAGGTCTCGTCACAGCAACAAAGAGGTAATATTCCCTGGCGTGTTTCTCAAAATCCCAGTTTTATGAAATACAACGTTACCTTAAATCAACACGAACGATATTATGTCTGTCTATATGTATGTCTTTTCTAATTTAGCTATTTTCATTTGTCGGTACATTTAAATTATAATGTTTATGTTTGTGACAATAGAAATCAAGCAAGAGGTTTATGTACTTATGATGGACGTTTCCTTAAATGATCAACCGAAGAAATTACTCGATGGTAGCATAGTGTAGGCGAATGATATTAGTATCTGATTTTATCCCCAGGAGAAGGATATATCCCGATACTGAGTTTTCAAAATATAACGTTATGTTGTGTCTGAAAAGCAGCAACAACAACAACAACAGAAATATTTCAAAATTTTAAAATGGCTTAAGTATTTCATATGATCGGTTTCAGTTAAGGTTCATGACGTATGCTGTTGAAAACAATGACATTCATAATACATGCATTGTGCGGATCTTTATTCCTGGAATCTAATTATGAGTAGTGAACTGCTGTTACCGTCATAAAGTGTTTACTCTTTTTCGTCGAATCTTAAGTAGATGACACCAGTGCAGCTAGAACATATTTTTATGAGTTTTCGTTTATTCTTCAAAAATCCTTTGAATGGTAGAAGTGAACACATCATAAGTCGCACTCACATATTACAAAAAAGCCGTCATGCAGAACATTTTGAACTTTGCCATGAAACAGGAGTTGTTACTTTGAGGCATTCAGGTT
>JAWQUT010000302.1:345426-364246 GCA_033807755.1 Ellobium chinense | reverse complement strand
GGGGGGGGGGGCAGTATGAGAGTGAGCTCGGGCGAGAGAGATAGGGGGGCAGAGAGAGAGAGAGGGAGAGAGAGAGAGGGAGAGAGAGAGAGAGAAAAGAGAGTATGGAATAGAGGAAGAAATGTTTATGTTTCGAACTAAGAGCTTATATCATGCAAATTATTGTAGCACTACGAACACTGCACCTAAGCAGATTAGAATTATCAATAACAAAAGCATAGGGAAACAGTATTATCTATTAGATTCCAAGCAAACACATCTGCAAGCCAGGTTAATATTAATATATTCAAACCAGCAAAATAAGGCATAAACCGCTTACTCATGGTTCTTTGGCCGTTAGTCCAATGTGAGGAAACTTTATCCCTTGGCTCATTCTCCGTCAAATGAACGCACGTCGTTTTTAGCCAGCGACGACCAACGTGAATGGAATCAGGATAGTGTCCCCTTGCGCTAATGACGTGAATCAGCGTTTGTTTTGTGATCACAGTTGTCCCGTCTGTTTTGCCCTTGTCTTTTTCTCGCTGAAAGAGGCGCTTGACAGCATAGTGACGTAACGAGCACTATGAAAAAACATTTAGAGATGAAGCCATTGGTCAGCTCCGGTAGGACCACATGGCTCTTCACAGAGATCTGACGATGGTGAGACTCGTTATCTTAGTTGTTCCTGCCGCAGAGAGGCTCTACGCGTTGATGACATCATTAGTACTCACACCATATATCGTAACACACATTTCTTATTCCGTAACACGTAACTGCAGACATGACCTCAAACTCTGCTCCAAACTAGTATTACAGTATTATTTTGTCCTCTTCATAACGAGAATTCAAGAATGCACTCTTCACACAATTATTGTTTTGAAGAGTTCCCTAGCGTATTATATCACATCAGCGATGGCATATGAATCCCACTGTCATAGAATTGATGTACTGTATTCCTTATAAGATCAAACACCCCGTTGATTGCATTGCTGGAATGTAACTTACTGGAATGCAAGGCCTGATGAAGTATGTTTTATATCCCTTAGACTTTTTCATATGAGCTTAAAGAGCGGACCATGCCTGCAAGTTAAGGCAGTCCCAGTCATTGTGATCCTTTACCTGCCTATATATATATATAATATTGTAAAACATCTGAATTCATGAATAGCCAGGTAAGTGAGAGATCATTTTATTTAAGACAGCGGTACCATGAACGCTACGATGATATATACGGCACACTAAACATCTTGATCACGGTGTAATAGTCTGCCGTTAGTGACCGTGTGCTCGAGCACTTTTGTTTCTTCTTCTGATTATTTAGGCCTCATGCACAGTTACGAATATATCAGTAATATTATGTGAGATGCTCTTGCGCCAGGAGTTAGCATATGTCCGATGCTGTTTTTCGACAGTTTTGCCAGGTTGATATTTAAGGAATAGCGGTGTAAGGTGCTCTGGAACTTACATCTCGGTACGGTTACGTCTGAATAACAGGCTTCAGTAAAATAAAAAAAACCAAAAAAACTTTGTTTTTGACATTTCCACGAGTTTTTGTTTTTTTATTAACTCGATGTAAATTTTGGTCCATGCTGTAATGAGAGCTACAACTTTATTTCTTGCCTTCAAATTTTCCAACCATACTGTTGCCCTTGACAGCATGTTATGCATTTGAATAATTTGGATATATGAACAAGCTGGTTTTTTTTNGGGGGGGGGGGGGGGGGCGAAGGGGGGTATTCATAAAACCACCAAAATCCGATTAACAGTGTAGATGAGCATATTTATAACAATTTAAAAATATATAACTTGTGTATTTCTGCAACAGTGCAGTTCATTCTCATAGAAAATCAAGATCCGATAGTTATTCATTATGTGCCTGCAAAGCTTAAAACGCAAGATGTTCAGTCGTTATTGAGATATCGTGACACAACCATGCAAACAAACCGTATAATAATGCCGAGTGGACAGTCCTGACCAGACGTTTTCTTTTTTTCTGTATACAGATATATATAACTGGGCCTCAGAACTTCCCAGAAAGAGTCGTATCATATTTCTTATAAAATGTATTATAATAATATCCAGAGGCAATCGACGAATTTCTTAATTTCGTTGAGAACTAATAACCAAGCGGCGGGAAGCACTGAACATCGGAGAGTCGTGAAATACACAGTGATCTGGAGCTTAAATACTGGTGCACGTCAAAAAAATCACACGTGAAAAGCATACACCACAGACACTCTGCGAATAAAATAGGATAACATTTTAGAAAGCCGCCAACTGCAACCTGCAAACAATTCTAAACCTGCGCAAGAGTCTTGCACACTTTAGGAACCGCGACTGGCAAGATGCAGAGTTCTTATCAAACCCGGTGTCTATGACAACCTGCACACTTTAGAGACCGACATATGATGAACCGAACATGTAAACAAACAACCTAATCAAATACGTACTCGACAGCATCTTGAAAGTATTACAACATACACAAAGTCCTTGATCAAACACGCCAGTGTCTGCGTTCGATTGTTTGAGGTCCTCCAGACAAAAGGCCCTACAGGAAGAACCAACACATGTGAAGGTGCACCTCGCACGCGCACACACCGGCGCGTACACACAAGTCACTGCACATTCTCCCATTGTATGCACACTTCTACCTTTGTTTCTTCATTTGACATTCTCTCTTGATATGAGCGTACTACTTAAAAGACAAGAAAAAAAAAAAGTTAATTAGCACTTGGTGAGTTTTAGCCTCTTTTTTTTTTGTCATCCAGCAGTACAGAGTTTATTTCGCCCGCCAGCAGATGCATCTTGTATTGCAAACGTTGGTCTTGATTTCAAATGAGTAGGCCTATTTCTTTTAGACTACCTCTTACACAATAGACTACAAGTCCAGAAATGAAAAACGAATGTTTAGCGAACAGCGAAAAGGTAGATCTGATTCGGTGCTTTTGTTTCGAAGCTAGAGGCGGTATAGTTGTCAGGTATTCAGCAACTCATCCACCAAAAGCTGATTTTTTCCTTCTTTTTTTAACAGGGATATCTTTACAAATAGAATCATGACCCTGTAATTACCGCAACAGAGACATTTAGCATAAACATTAAGGGGTGTTCTTTAAACAAAAAGATAAAATTTCAGAATTAAAACTTTCTGACAGATGTGCTGAAGCATCTCTCTGCAGCCTATTCGCGCATGCCTTAGTCTGACAGTTTTCAGTGATATTCATCCATAAACATTTTCGGCACTCTTAACGTTACACGCAAATTTTCTGACCATTAAAAACAAAAACAACAAAAACTCAAGTCCAAGTCTTAATGTCGAAAATATCGTACTTGAACACCTTGGTCCAGATCAGCATCTGAATTCTGACAATTCAGTTTCAGTCTGTTTGCTTGTGGAATCATGCTCAACTTATACCAACTTATCGTACCAATTCTTTGACAACTAAGACTCAAATAGGCCTATAATAATGCAGACTTATTCTGTCTGCTTCTGATGTTATCATGTTTGAGATAAATCTTGAAAAATCAACTACATTTTAAATGCGATTACTAGGCAGTCTGTGACAGTCCCCTTACAGTTAAGCTTACGATGACGGTTATCACTGCATCTGCATTATTATTAGAACCTGCTGTACATATCCATAACAGTTACGTATCTAAAATGTCGCAGTGTCAGCATACACCCAAACGTCACAGTCCTTGTGTTTCGCTGTGTTTGCACCATCTACAGAGATAAATTTATCCATCTCAGTTACTTTTAAAATGTCAGAACTATCAGGCCACTTTTGTAGGGTATTAGCCCTATTCTGAAATGCCGCACTTACCCAAATAGTCAAGTTTATCAACAACTACTTTCACCATGTTTAAGGCATCATATTAGTATACTACAAAGATCATCCATCGAACCAAGCCATTTCAAATCTCATCTATTCGAAGTACGCGCAAACTCGCTGAAATGTTCTGGTTCTGTGTTCCTTATTTCCTGTAACCAAATTTTACTCTCGAACTTAACCACTTCACGAACTCAAAATTCACAATTCTCCCATGGCATTCGAACTAATGGAATTCTGATTATGTCCAGTATACCATAGTCTGGCATTCTGCTCCTTGCCTGTTTTATGCTGGCCTCACCGTTATACAGCGCTGAAATTATCCGTGTCACCATAGTCTACACAGCTGTCAAAACTATCACAGTACAGTCTTCGGCACTCAACCGAAAGCTTGGAAGGCACTACTGTTTTCACGTGCATGGCAATACCTGCAGTAATTATACCTATCGTTTAGCGTAGGGCCTACACATCGAAAGACGCGTGGGTGCCTATCTCCCGTCTGCGTCTTGCTAATCGGCCAACTAGGCTTTTTCAGGACGTATGTGAACTCCCTTAGAGCACTGACTCAACATGAGGAGTGGTGCAGTAGGGTCTATTCGCGTGCGCATTTTCACTCTTTTCTTCTCGATTTCATCATGTATGCGCTTCGGTTCTTTTCTCTTTTTAGCATCTCATCTTGAGCAAGGTCTGATCATGCACATGGACGCCCGAATTGGTTTTCTCATCATTTCCTTTGGGAATCCTTATCATTATCGCTGTCATTTATCCGTATAAGTGCCGCCTGAGTAACGGCTAGACAAGGTTAGAAGGCAGAACGCAGGGGTAATTTTGTAGGTGAATATATGTTGGTTTGCGATATGAACCAGGGACAAATATGTTTCCTTTTAATTTTCGACGTGGAACCGTGCTTAAGAAAACAGAGACTCTTTATATAAATGCAGGGTGTACCTGTTACCTGTCTCTCGCTTGGCTATAATGCTACATGTGCTAAATCCATTAATGCGAGTACGGTATCGTGTGCAAGCTCTGTTTTCTTTCTTTTTACATCTTATTACGGTATTTTTATCTAAGACTAGGAGATAGCACATGATGAAATCATGTTTTCCAATAATTTTATGCCACGACTAGTAGTCATAATAAAGAACATAAATGCGTTTTATAAACAGCATATCAGTATTTATATAGTTAATCATAACACCTGATAAAGAAAATGAAGTTGGCAGTGGGATGTGTGTTGGCACTTATTGTTAATGGTAGTCATGCTGTATATTGAAAAAAAAAAGACATAAAATAATGGATGTAGACTTTGTCACATTAGTATTGCTTTGGAGGCTACACGAAGAGCACCTACGTGCTTAAGGACAATAAAAATAACAGCAGCAGGAAAAAGAACAAGATTAGTTCTGGATTTACATCTCATTCTTAAACAATGCCTGCTTACACGATCACATAATGTTAATCCCTTAGCCGGCCAGAATACACAACACCTTTCTACAGTGACAACAGACTAGGCACTGATTTTGCCGTTTCGAAGCTCCTATCGAAATCATTCTGATACAATTGCAATACTGATACCACAAAAACAACCACCACTAAGCTTCAAATTATTTTATTAATATGGGAGTATTTTATTTGCATGCTACTTTCTTTTAATTTAAACATTGATAAATTAGCAAGTTATTTTATAACATACATTTTAATAATTGCTTTTTCTATCTCCTCAATGAGTTTGGTCTGTGAGTTGGCATTTTAGGCGTCAGGTCTAGTTTCTAGCATAATCGAACAAATTATATGAGCTGAAACGGCATATCACTAAAAACTACTGTGCTCAATAATAATAATAATAATAATAATAATAATATAAGATAATAATAATTATAATAATGGTTTTATTTTTTAAAGTTTCTAAAATAAACTCACACACCTTGCTGTCAGAGTGATGTTTTCTGCGGTCCAAAATTCATAATGCCTTTAACAGAACATAAACCAATAAAGATTTGCACATTCATGAAATCTATTTAGAATTCTTCTACTTTTCCTTAAGAGTAAATATTCTGCATACACTGACAGGCATAGAGCCTATCACTAATATTTGCCGTGCTGATTTTGGTGAATTGTTTCAAATGATAAATCATGTCGTACAAGTATTATTCGACATCTATAGTCTAAAGCAGATTTGAAACAGCTTGATCCTTCAGTTTGAAAAAAAAACAACAAACCAAGAGACTAACACTCAGATTCTATGGAATAGATGAATATGATGAAAAAAATTAAGAAAATTTTTTAGAAAGAAATTGTTGTTGAAATGCATCCGTTTCTATTTCTTCTACAGTTTATCACAACAAGTAATACTGAATTGTGCTCATATTTCTTTCTTTAATACACGTTAATTCATCATAATGATACAAAATTATCTTCTTAAAGCAATTCATGGACGGTGTTTATTATTCTGGCAGAGAAACTCCAGACACTATTAACTTTATCAGAAGCTAACATTATTGGGAATCCAACTGAAGATTTGCATTTATCAGTACGAGAAAAACGCATGCTTGTTCCGTTCACCATGAAGTTGTCAACTTTCTGAGTTACTATTAATATGCTAGCTCGGAGATTTTAGCAGTCATCACAAGAAACAACAGACTACGAAAGTTACACAGCGAATAATGATTTGAAGAATGATTTTCTTGGTCACTATCCATATAAGAACCGAGTCTGCCATAGTAAAGGCACATCAACTCATGTCTTTTCCCTCAGAAATTTGTATTCAAGAATTGCTGAGCTACTCTGACGGGCTGAAATATGTCTCCAATCTATTTTCCCCTACCAAATTTGAGCGCGAACACCGTCTTGACAGAGCCGAGTATTTGAAACCGTCTTCGTCTTCCATGGAGAGGCAGACGGCAGCCGGCAACAAGCACGGCCCTTTAATCAAGAGTGATTGCCCGTGCGTCCACAGAACGCCATATTGGGTTCGTATGCGTTGCGTCCCAGCAGGTTTTTGGCCCCTAGAAAATAATATCTGAAATGTTTTCCCTTTCCGCTGCCCTGCCCATACCAGTCCTTTCTCTTTCTGTTATCCCCTCTCCTCTCCCTACCCCGGCCTCAGAGTTCCCTTTCCATTCCTCAAAAAATGTTACCGTCGTGCCATCCCTCTCATCCCTAAGCCCGACTCTCAAACGGTTTTGGTTTCTTCCATCGATTCATGTCGGATGTGCTAGGAGGTAAAACTGGTTTCATCGCTTGGATCGGACGCGTCCGCTTCCTAACTCGGTTACTGCGGCTGTTGCTCTCTCGCTCTAAATCTTCCTTCCTTCTTTCTCTCTTTCATTCTCGCCCAGTCTTTTAAGTCATTTGGAATGGTCTCTTCTGCAAGTCGCAGCTACTCTTGCCTCAGTCTCTCTTCTCCTATTCAGTAAAACGCGTAGTCGCTTTTTCAGCAGTCTCCGTAACTCGGTTTCGTTTTTCTGTGTTAATTTCCTTGTGTCGTCATCAGTTCTTGTCCTCATGCCCCTAGTCATTCTTTAACCGCTTATCTTCTTTACCGATCCCAGCAAGTCTCTAGTCATTCTCTTTCGTTCTCTCTGTCTATTTGCGCAAGTCTTTCCGTCCTCCATGTCATCATGACGCCCTGTCCTCCTCCCCCCAGTCATTCTTTTACCGTTTATCTTCTTGTTCGATCCTATCATCCTTCCGAACTGTTTTCTATCATTCTCTGACACACACTCTCTCTCTCTCTCTCACTCTTATTATTTTTGTCCGCTTAGACTTTTCTTTTTTCTGTGTGAAGTCATCTTCACTGTCGCCTTAGAGCGCGCCATTGTTATTGAATTTTCCTTTGTTCGTTTATGAAAAAAAAATCCAAAGGCGTAAAACAGTTTTAAAAACAGTATTTCACACGAAACTCCAATAGATACTTCAGGTTGTGAAGTCTATACTCTGTTGTTTTTTTTTATGTATCAAAAACAAAATCGACTGTTTCCACTGGAATCGCCCATTCTCAGCGTTGAAGAGCTCTATTTACTATGCGCTCCAAACAGATGCGATTGAGATTTATCAATGCTGGATCAGAAGCTGAACATTTGTACGGTAATGTTGTAAAGTCCAGTTATGTCAGACCTTAACGGCAACTTCAGAGACCTCGTTGCAGAGGCGACTGGCGTGTCTCTCGACGGTCTTCGTCATTCTAAACAGACGGCGAGGCGAATACGTCCGACGCTGAGATCGTAGGTTCGAGCCACATTTCTTCATTTTATTGAGCTATTTTCAGCTTCATCAAATTTCGGGGGCGTTTCCCTCCATCCCCTTTCAACTGTTTTTACAACTGTTTGTGACTGCCCATTCCTTACTTGTAAGTGCAAAAACAAAAACTATGCAAGATAGCAGAGATTTTGTTATCCTACTCCTAAAGCGTTGGCATTTTACTACTGACTTACAAAGAGAGATCAGGAGGGCGACGCGAGATGCACACTCTACAAAACAGTAGGAAATGAGTCTTGTATAAAGATTATCACAGGATAAAGTATTTGATAAAATATTCTGAGTGCTTCAGGAGTTATATTCAAGTATGCATCGAAGTGGGTATCCATTATCCCAAGTATCTCAGTTGGATGAGTAAGCACGGCTCGAATAGCATAGTTACTAGACATCGATACTGTGACGTCACATTTATGATGTGTCACGCGAGCTGTTAAGAGCTAGAGCCCAGCCCATGGAAAAACAAAACGGCGGAAGGTTGAGATTTATTTTCTCCGGAGCTTCCACCTTTCCTTTTTGGGATGAGAGGGGTGGGATAGGGAGGAAATGTGCAAATAGGAAGATAGTGTAGCATGGAATTGATGATCATGTGATCAAGTTTATCAGCATGAATTTAATTTCATCTACAGTATATACGAGAATATTTAAACAGGGATTCTAATCTTCATTGTACCTAATCGTTCAAAAACCATCGGGTGTGCTTTTTAAAAAATATTTTTCACGTTTATGATTCAGGGATATGAGAGAGAGAGAGAGAGAGAGAGAGAGAGAGAGAGAGAGAGAGAGAGAGAGAGATCATATATTCGACTTTGTTTACATAAAAAGGTATTTAGTTACACGCATAATCTCCCTCTCCCCTCACTAAAAACAGACATACACTCTTGTAGTTTGGCGTCCGTTTGTTGTGAAAACATCCTAATCCTAAATGTCCTTCTCTCTCTCTCTCTCTCTCTCTGTCTGTCTGTCTCTCTCTCTCTCTCTCTCTCTCTCTCTTCCCCCTCCCCACACCCACCCCTTCTCCCCTCAACAAAACATAAACAAAAGATAAGCAATGCTCGCACACCATCTGCAATAATTATTCTCTCAATATATACAGGATTGCCCATGTCTTCTAGCCAAGACAGGTCGGCATGCAGAAACGCATGTAAAACAAAACGTTTTCAAAACTAACTGGGACAAAATGAAGCAGTTCGCTGAGGTTGATTTTGGATAATAATATATATGGAAAAAATTCGATTGCTGCTGCAACACTCATTTGACATAGTCTATCTCATTTCAAAAAGTATCCCATCAAAGCGTCGATGGAGCCTTCTGGTTCAGAATATGCCAAGATTTGTTGTTTGTTCATTTTGTCTGCTTATGTACTGTAAAATGGTGGCTATATGACCCTGTTTCATAACAAATGTTACAATGAAAATAAACTTTAAAAATCTTTCAAAAAAAAAAAGAATATTTATATGCTTCCAAGAAACTTTACCTGCAGAGTTAACGCAGGGACTGTGCAAAAACACATTATGAAAGTGCTTGCACAAAAAGGATACTGTGAAGTGCGCACAGATTTACTTTAAGAGTTGTGAATATTGTTGGAAAGTACCACACTGATAAGACGGTGAATCTGAGCTACTTAAAATTGTCACAACTACTTTAGGCATATGTGATGTCAAGAAACGATCTGATGATTCACATTTGACCAAATCTGAAGTAATCCGTGTCTTAAATAAACATCCAGAAGCACATAACACAGTCTAAATATGACGTCAGAAATATTAAACCCATACCCTTTTGCTCTCACTGTTTTATCGTTTAGATGCAGCTCCAAAATTTTCATAATAATTTTCAATAAACTGAGCTTGTGTGNAGAGAGAGAGAGAGAGAGAGAGAGAGAGAGAGAGAGACAGAGAGAGACAGAGAGACAGAGAGATGGCATGAAAGAACTATCTGCGACTGTATCCTTCAGTTACTTCCGAGACAGTGGACAAGCCAGACAATGCTCCAGCGTAGGTCCAGTATAAGACCTCATATTTTGTGTACACGACGGCGGCGAAAAGTGACTTTAACGTGCCTTTAGTTTAGTTTTTGTTTTGGGTTTCAGGTGCCATGAAGAGACTTGCCAGGAAACTTCGGTAACAAAGACATTATGAGTTATTGAAGTGCTGATATTTCGTGAACATTCACAGTCTAACACTTGATACGGACTAAAAATTCATTTTGGAATCAAATTTCTCTACGAGAATATCCATTTATAAAGCTCATTACATAATGCAGTTAGAATATGCGAGCAGAAGAGCGAGCAACGAGCACCCACCCGTACACAAACGCGCGTGGTGGTCTAAGGGATGTGTTTGACATACGTCATTTTCTTGAAAGGCATTATTGCTTGTGATCGATCCTTGGAAGTTTACAGGGGGTTCACACCAGTGGGAATAGAATACAGAAATAAGCCAGCCCAGAATGATTTGGCGAAATACTGGCGTTTTTGTTAATACAACAAATATCGATTCATTCTTTTGTTATTTTGTTGTTTGTTGTTTTTTTTTTCACTGCCCCAGCTTTTATGTCATAGCCTCTGGGCTGCACTCGTCATGAGATTAATGCTGGTAAGGCAGATATTCTGTTCCTAGCATTCTCGCCTACATTAGGATTTTTTCTCTTCAGTAAAGCAAGTCTACATAAAATATGGATTATCTTTTCTTTCAGCCACAAAAGGCATGTGGAATGCTTCTTTGGTTTGTCTTCTATATTCTTAAAATTTTCAGTTTTACACATTATCAGTTAAGGCAAGATAGCCAAGAAGCAGGCTATAATGAAGAATTACACCGCTGCTACAGTTGTACGAACATTGGAGAGCTTTAATTTTTTAAGCTCAGATATCATACAGACCGTTAGGGCAGTTGAAGCCTTGCACATTATGGCATTTACTGATGCTAACGTTAATACCACTAGTCATGAAAGTCACGTCTGAATGTAGATCGTAAGGTGCAATATGATCACAACATCAGAAAATGCCACAGGCGCATGCCTAGCTATGCCATAAAGATCCATAAAAGATCCGATAGGAAATAAAACGTCTCTGTTATCGATGAAAGGCGACAAAACTCGTTAGCGGTAAAAGTAGGCAAAAGTATATAAATGGAACCCTTGGAAGTCGAATTTTAAAGGGCCAGTCCATAGTTTTGGGGCGTTTATATGTTACCCCTCGTCAGTACTTTCATTATAGACCAGCTCACTACCATTAGTGTGCTGATTCCGAGTACATGGGGTTCAAGATCGTGAGGTCACACTGTAATTGAAGCAGTGCCTAGTATCATCAGCATCATACTATAATAAAGGGAAAGCATCGCCTTTATGTGCCGCCTATGCATCTGATAACCTGGCAGTGGCAGTATTATACACCCTTGAAACTGATTTGCCATCGTTTCCCTCGATATCGAATTGCATAGCAGCCATAGTTTTACTATTTAAAGACTCTTTTATATTTAAAGGCTCTTCCGGCGTATTAAAAGAGGGAAAGAACCATGATCAGACACTTGACGAATTTCAATTCAATCCCATGCTTTATTGTGGAACACTACATTTCCCGAATTGCAAAACATTTCATACTGCATAAACATTTTGCAGATCGCTAGATTACTTTCCTTCTAAAAGTCACGGCAAAAAAAAATTGACATAGATGGCAAATCCATCTGAGTCAAGGCAGTGTCGGTGGTCATTTGTAGGCGGGTCTTGCCTTCCGACAATAACGATCGGATGTTGCAGTTTTAAAATGTACATATAGTCTAGTTCTTTGGAAAATTTGTGTGACGGCCTATTGTTACTTTTAGTTGGCTAAAACAGTAGTTGTGTCCCATGATCGGCGTTCAATGGACCAAAATCTCGACAAGCTTTGTAGTCTGCCTGTCACAAGTACGCCTTGCTAGATTTCAGGCATGGCCATCCCACTGGAAAAAAAATAATGATGTTGTTAGTAATACACAACTGCCGTTAGATACATAGAGAAGACTTCGCAGATTTCAAACCTATTAGTGATCTCCTGCTGTCATTCGTCAGTTACATTCTTTGCTCTTAAACTCACAAGATAATAAGAAATTGTTTCGAGAGGAAGAATTTTAAAAACTAATGTAATGGAAGTAAAAACAAACGAATTGCTCCCGCAGAAGTAGACTAGGCTTGAAACTGCAACAGTAAAGCTATTTAAACAGGAAGCACTTGATATGCGTTTTCCAGGAACATTTGAAGATCACTCTGGATACAGTTGTATTGATGGCAGATTTGGTTTTACTTACAAATGAAATAAAACGACCCGTATGTCTCTATAATCTTCTGGCAAGAAAATAAAACAAATTTTCTGAAACACTATCAGCTGGGCGCATTCAGTACAATGCAAGTTTCATGGTAATGCTCTCGCGGTTAACGGTAGACATAAGTCTTTGCTGTTTTTGTTGTTGTTTTTTTTTTAATTTTCCTCATTAACACTGTTTAACCACTATCACAAAACCCGAATTTGATTGCAAAGAATCCGGTAGTAACACTGCGCGCTTTGCACACGAATGAAATGCCTTAGTCTGTGGATCCTACTACAGTAAACGATAGGTGGAGCCCAAAATCTTTCTCCTTCTGTTTCACATTTCTTTCAACAACAGATGAGCCACTGCGCGGTGAGCATCTTACGTGTGTTTGTATGTAATCCACTTAGGCTGTAAGGTTAACTGATAGCATTCCTCTTCCACCATGAACAACAAGAAGGAAAAAAAAATAGACTGGCCCGACCGTTTTTCCTGCAATCTGAGTAACTGTATTACCTATTCACTCAGGAGTTTTCTGTAGATCGGCTATTTTCCAATAACATTTTACGGTTACAAACCGAGTCGGGTTTGACTTTAGACACTGTGCCTTAAGCGATATCCCGAAACAGTGGTGAGTGATTATGAAGCTCCGTGTATGGACTTTGCTACGCGCACGTGGTCGAAAACTTTTCCAGCGTAGGCACATGTCTCACAGGTAACTAACTTTAAGGATACTAGGCAATATCTTTTACTATAAGTAAAGTCATTAACTCTGTTACGGTTTGCATCTTACTGTACTCCTCAACTTTCTGGGCACTCCTAATTATTCATGTAGTTAATCTGCAGCTGGATATTTTGAAATTCTACCAGAATTGTATTCCTTGGCTACTTAGGACTGGAAAACAAATAGACTAGCTGTGTCCGATACGGTCTTAATGCTATGAAATGGGAAGCTTTGTTCTGCCCATGGCCTTATATCATAACTGGACGCATGCGCAGTGCGCATTCAGCGTACATGCAGTTCGACATTTAGTATATCAGACTGACACAAAGGCCGTAACTGCATCCCGCGCAGGAGATGGGAGGCTGGAGGGTCAGGACGTCCCAAACCAGAGGGTGATGACGATATCCCTATCAGTACAAATTGCCAGATCTTAGGCCCAAACATCGCTGTCTCTGCTCTCGAGTCCGTTCCCGGTCCATTCCTGACTTATTGGTACTCGTGAAAGATTAACTGATTTGTGATGGCCTCTTTCAAATCGATGCCAAAGCGGTTGTACAAGTATATAAATATCTGTAAAAATGCCAAGCCCGCATCTTACCGATTTTTACCAGTTTACTTTGATACAAATAGAAACAAAAGAATCGTGTAAAATGTGTTCATAGTACACATTTCGCTTATTGGTACCCTTTATTGCAGATCCTTGAAAAACTATGTACCCTAGCGAGATATCGAGTTTGATTCAGAACTGCAGAAATTTATTGAAACAATCCTTAGATGAGATAGACTTTGATTGTTTTTCTCTTTCCATTTTTTTATACGTATGTAAACGCAAGACTTGAGATGACGGCAAACCTAACTCTGCTCTGCAAGGGGATCGGCTAGAGTAAAAGAGAAAAAGAAAAATCGGCATTACTGATCTTCAGGGAAACTGCCTGAATATGGTTGAGGAAGCTTGCGGTTTGAACCTGGGGTGAGGAATTTTCACTCCTGCTCAAGAGGCAACGCAAGGGAGGGGTGAGGAATATATCCTAAACCCTAATTTGGAGAAACGAGCGACCGAACAGCACTGTATTTCTGTTCGTAGATATGATCCGCACATTCCTTCCCTTTCTACTGCTTCTCTACGGACATAAAATTATATCCATAGATACGCTGTAGATACTGAACTTTTGGAACTCGCTAGCACAGGCATGCTGTGGACCACCGGTGGGATGGAGACACACATACTTAGCTGCTAATTTTATACTTTATCTTCTCACTCCTCTCTGTGTTTGATATCCATCCACAATAGTACCTATCATATCAATACCGAATTTACATGACTGCTCATTCATTATAGAGCTATTATGCCTGCACGGTTTGCGTTTGCCTATCTTTAAAAGCAAAAGTCTATTATATCTAGATCTTCTGAGGGACAGAAATAATTTTTTGCGCAAAACACAGAAGTGGGCACATTCATATTACAGTCCTTTTAATAATATATCTTATTTACATACGCCCTGCTCCTTCCCTCTCCGCTTACCCCCCCCCCCCCCCCCCCCCCCCCCCCCCCNCCTCCACTCCCGACCTACATGCTCAAATACAATAACATGAAACGCCTAATAAGCCCCTCCCCGCTCACAAGCAACGAAATCTGCTCAAATCATCCCACGCAACAAGCACACAAATATCTGTTTTGAGTCATGTTCGTGACTGACTGTTAGATAAAGCACACGTACCTTCCGGCATCATTGTGTGATTTCATTTTTTATCCAGAATCTTCACCGAAAGCGGAGCCTTCTTTACACTGCATAGATCTAGTACGGAGAATTCACAGACGCCGTAGGCAAGGTTAAACATAAAAGAAAATGAAGGCGTCTGGGGCATAACGAAATTCAGGATATCTGATTTAGAAGAATTATGTGGCGATTTGCCTCGAAATCTCTGAGGCTTTCGTCCAAACCTATGGAGAATAACCTTAGAGGCAAACTACTTTGATGTAAGACAACATTACTTTGTATACCCGCATGTACGTTACCGGCTCGAAGGAAGACTGTTGGCAAACACGCTGGAGTTCGTATCTGTATGATCAACTCACTGATATTGTAAATTCAGCACCGGAATGATACGCCTGGCACAGTCATATTTACTGCGCAATAATAGCATAAGCCTGCTGTCGTTCTTTCGTTCTCTCTTTTATCTCTCTCTCTCTCTCTTTCTTTCTCTTTTTCCCCCTCCCTCCATTTTTGTCTGTATGTGTGTTTATGTCTGTGTCTTTGAACTACCCAGAAATATGAGCTTCATGAATAAGAAAGATTGTAAGCCACTGCCTTAGGTGTGAACATACAGTGACGTCGTCAACAGACCATTGGGTGGAGCCCTCCGAAAACTAGTCTTCCTTCTTTCCCTCTTTGTTTCAATAATAATTTATTACAGTCAGGATGTGACGAGTCAGGTAAAGAGAAAGTGCTCACACAAAGGTGGCCTTAACCTGCGTGCATGCTGTACACATAGGCGTTGCATACATAGGCGTCCAACATGATTAAGACAGGGTGGGTCCCGTTCAGAAGGAATATCTGGGATCGGTAAAGCAATTTTGAAACGAACATCAGGATCTTTGCAGGTGAGATAAGTTCCGAATGGCCCGTGGAAGTCAAATCAAAATAAGCTGTCCGACCACAAGCTGTGGAAAATCAAATCATTATTTTTAAGGTTAGCAATGTCAATTAGCTTCAGGTGACTGGTGTAGATGTCAGCAATATGAGCCTTATTACTAATAGACGGCAGCAAGTTCGATCCAGCCATATTTATGGCAGGGGATGTAGTATGTGTGTGGTCGCCTCATGAAGATAGTATAGGATGAGATAAGTTACAATAATCCTTTATTCACACACTCAAGAGGAACTTTGTTCTCGCAGTTGATGCACGTTCTATGTTCTGATTTGCGTCAGAGCCTGCGATTTATATTCCAGATTAGTCTATAAGCTTTTAATTATTTTTTAATAAATTCTGACAAACAAAATATTTGAAAATGTGTTTAATATGCTTTCTTTAGGGTGGGGAAATCAGAGATGAGAACAATAACTAAAATTGAAAGTGGCAGCGCTACAGTACAACTCTTTCATCAGACGGGAAAAGTGAGATCTTTGTTTAATAGAAACTTCACAGTGACGACTTTTCTAGGAGAGATAAAGCGGCATAGCAGGAGAAGTGAGAGAGGGTGCATTAGGGTGAAATTCAAACATTTTTCCATTATCGTCCTGTCTATATCTCTGTCTTTAACTTTCCCTTCTTTACTCTTCATTTCAGCGTGACAGCTCAGACCACACTTTTGACAGCATCGTACTTTGATAACCCTAAACGCTCATTTTGAAGATCGCGCATGACATCGAGATGTAAACACTCGGAAGCGATTCAGATCTAATATTTTCTGTCTGGCTGTATTAGCCTACAGTGTCTTCCTTCATGGCTTGCCAGTGGATGCATAGTTTTCGTACACCTTCTTCTCACTCTCCTGCTTCTCACTCTCCTGTTACTTTATCAGCACGTTTAAAGAAGTAAACGATCTTGTAAGAGAGAAGCATTTAGTGAGCATCTTGCGCTTGCAATTCACTCATTTATTCGGTCTATAATACATTCATTACAAAACCTGTAACTCTGACACTATTTGTAGACTACTTCCTCCTCTCATCACTTATCATCTTCTATCCCATATGAATAAACCTTTAAACAGTATTCGTTGTACTTTGCAAGAGAGAAAGGAAGAATGGCATCCTTATGCAAACGATGTAGTAAAAGAGACAAAAAGTACTTTGACCTTTCTTATAAATGTCATATAGTCATAGAAGATGGGATCTTAAATCTCTCTGAAAGCAAAGCCGAAGGTGCACTAAATGTACATAGCAGATTATAAAAACGAAACCCAGCCCGAGACAGATTTATGACAGGAAAATATGCCATCTGGATTTCCATTTACTGATGATTATGAAAAGTCAAGTTAGGGGGGAAAAATCCTTAAACCAAATTTAAGCTGAAAATTAAGGTGTTTTTTTAAACGCTATTTTGACTCCAAGAATCCAACTGCGTCAATCCCATTTCTTTCCAGATTTTCGGTCAAGTGGTCTCCATCATCACACCATGGAGGCTTGTAATCTGTCTGTGAGTGTAATGATTATGGATTACAAGCGGCAACCGTCTCAGAACTTCACGTTTAAACTTATCGTCGACTTAAATGAATTCTAAAATATTTGTCAACATGTAATTAGTTTGCAGTTTACTTGAGTTATACTTCTGCACGTCAAATAGCACACACTGAAATCTGTACCTCAACGAAATGCAACCTAAGAATTGACAAATAAAGTGCTTTCGTTTTTCAAATCCTAGGACAAGACAAAATAGGGTTGCCGCATGAGGAAAGTAAAATGGTGAAATCAAATCTGTTCGAAAATGAACTTAAAGTGGCTATTGTGGCGGCTTTGTTTGACATCTGCGGCTTTCTAGCACATTGAATTGTTAAATGAATCGGTCTCTTGGGACGGAGCTGACAAAACTCACGCTAACCGCATAAGCGGAAGGGGGAAGTGTTAAAGGACTGAGATGGGATGGGAGAGAGATGAGATTAGCCTATGTACCTTGTAAAGAAATGGAGAAAACCCTGTAAATAAAGGGAGTATTGGGTGGAGGAGAGAGATGGGACGGAAGTGGCACGATAAGATGAGTAGTCTACTGAAGAGCTAGTTGAAATTAACCCTCTAGTGCCCAGCCCTATTTACAATGGCACAAAAAGTCCGAGGTCCAGTTTTTGGATCACTTCTGGATCCACTATGCTGGAACAAGCATCAAAATGATAATAATAATAATAATAATACGGTTTATAAGTCTCATATCCAGGCTAAATGCCCGCTCATGCGACTTCACACTATTATGGTGGGGTGATGATCTTGGTTTGCCTTTTCTTTGTTCCACGAAATGTATCAGATCTGATACGCTGGGCACTAGAGGGTTAACATCCCTACGAACCTTTGGGCTGGGTTTATAAATTAACAAGGTCGTATGCAGTTCATACGTCCTGTCGTATTCAACGTTATAGTTAACACCATTTTCTGTATTGTTGATGAAGATGGACTACAATAGCAAATTCGAATGAAATTCCATAATATTTATACATTTTTCATTGTGTGTGTATATATATATTATGCTGGCATATTAACTCTGCTGATTACAAACATTCAGCAATAGTTTTCAATGTCTATAGCCCAATGTAGACCACTGGGTAGACTGAAGTAAACATGAATGTAATGCTTTCCCGAGGCATTGAAATTTACACCATGAGCATGGAAAGAACTAAATCCACGACTCTCTGATCGCGAGAAAAGAGTAGGAACGGCTACATTTTACAAACGAAAAAAAAAAACGTTAACCATCCAGAGACAAGAATACACAGTCCAGTCCCTTGCCCCTCGTAACAGTTTCTCCAGTCTGAATGCTTTCGTTAGACCTAACGATGGAAATAGAGCTCTTAGTCGCAGGATTTCTTACGCACAAAGTATAAATACCATTGCTTTAAAGTCCTCCAGGTCCAGATTGTTCTGTCTAACCGCTTATTTGCCGTGGCTATTGTGATATCTCATAGCAGCGCAGCGCATCTTTATGTACATGTCTCTTTCCAACATGCCTGTTGGTTTTACCCTCCTTTACTGTTTGTTAGTTAGGCATAGGCTTAATTTAAACGCGGTTTTTGGGGGTAATTTTAGGGGGAGCTAAGGGGTGAAAAG
>JAWQUT010000302.1:335360-345408 GCA_033807755.1 Ellobium chinense | reverse complement strand
GGGAGGAGGAGGGAGAAGACCTGGACCCATTGATAGTCGTGATCTATGCTTCTGAAAGGAAGTTCTGGTCTTCCGACATGCCCTCAGTGATGGTCCTTGGTCGTAGTTCACTGACTAACCTAATCCTCTCACGTCTCGAGCATTTTTCCTTTTCTGTCTGTAATTTCCTGCCCGCCGTGTATCACACTTCAACTTTTCAAGATTTATTTTTAAGCATAGGTTCTAACACCCACTTAAGGCTGTCTCTGTTTCTCTCGGCTTCCTGTGAAGAAAACCCAAAACAAAACCGCCCAAATAGAGAACACCCAGTTTGTTCATTATTGTTGCATTACAAAAAGCTTTTATGTTCATTCAGTAATGTTGAATTAGCATGATAATGAAGCTGTAAATGGCCAGGCAAAGGGCCCGGAATATGTGGTCCTCGCCTTTCATAAACAAAATAGTTACCGTTCTCATAATGATTCTATCTGTATCCTCCACAATACTGTAGATTTCCTTGGTGGTCCATTGTGGGCAGGTAGCCCGAGGTTCAGTTTCAACTTGTATTCTGCTTTATTTCACGAAGACTTGTTGCAGTATAATTACAAAAGTGGGCTCATATACTCCTGGTTGGTCATGACTACTGAAGATCCTTTCCCCCCACTCCCTCCCCTACGCCCATCCACATACACATAAACACACTCCTCCCACTTAAAAAAAAAAAAAATCAGCCTCTGACTCTCCTCATTTCCGATATTGCCAAAGGACATCTTTCTCTTCTGCACAAACGCCTGCCATAATAGTCTTAAATGTCCCTGTCCCTTCCCTTCTTTCCCTCCCTCCCCTCTCCCCCCAGAAATCTTTTGGGGGCTGCGGAAATGGCAGAGACGGCCTTACTTTCCGGCGTATGTTATTCAAGACGCAGTGTCATGCAGTGAAATGTATACATGCGTGTCTGTGTGTTGCCCTCAGCACTGAAGTGGCTTTTCCACTTCAAGGTTAAGAGCGGAAAGCAGATGCTTTCGGAACAGCTGTTGCACGCTTCATACACATTAGCCAGTACGGCACACCAAAGCTTAAATGCAAATCTCTTCTTAAATCCGGATTAAAAGTTTCTCGATAAGTTTAAGGGGATGTAAACAAGGTTAGCCTCTCTGAATGGACTTATACGGAAATTTCTATCGTCGTTGTTGTGGTTGAAAAATATCATAAAAGTAGCAGTAATGACTTGCACATACATAAAAAACATGTTCCAATAATAATTTCCCTTGTCTTGTCAATCAGTGTGGTAAGTAATTTTCTTTGAACTCAACCGATGTACTTTTCAAAAATGCACTAGATGAAAATTTTAAATTGACCTCACTCTTGTGAAAGGCAGCAGTGGAATGAAAACAAGATTAGACACACTGAATATTGCGAAATATACCTTGCTGCAGAGTACGAAAGTTGCCTAAGGGGATGAAAAGCAGCGCCATTAATGTGGCAACCGGCTTTTAAACAGTAGTGTCAGTATCGCGTTGTTTACTTTTCAACGCTTACATAAATCTGACAGTTTCCATCCACACGTTCAATCTGCCGTAGCCATCTTCCAAACTCACACTCTCTACCATTACAACTGGGCTTAACTGACTCACACTCCGTTCAGACATCAAAGACAATGTTACTTAGTAACCTCGCTCGAGACTATCTGACATTTATCTGTTTGGACTTCAGCTCAATGTAATCAACTCTTGAATTTTGACGCTTACAGGTGTCATACAGTAAAGGAAACAGGTGGCACTCTGTGTGGTCAGTGCCCTCTCTGTCTCTCTGTCTCTTACTCTCTCTCTGTCTCTCTTACTCTCTGTCTCTCTCTCTCTCAGGGGTGGGGGTGGAAGAAGAGTGGAAGAGGAAGAGGTGGAGGAACAGAGCTGATACAAAGCGTTAACTGTTACTCGAGGGTTAGACTGAATGAAAAACGAACATTTATATCGCCGGACAAAGTGATAGTTCACAAATTAACACTCTGGGTACTACAACTCCAATAGTGTATCCTGTATTACATTACCTTAGTGTATCGGCGTCACAAAAATGTGACTTGTCTTTTATCACAGATTTACATCATGAAAAAAAAAATCCAACGGACTGAAAAGACTGTGATACACAAAGTGTTGAATAAAATGCAGATTGGGATTCAGAATGTCAGGCCCGTTCTAATTACAGTTTTATAGTTCATGCAAGAACTGAAACGTTTAAAGACAAAAAACTTTGCTTTTGTGGAATACGACGTTTATCACAGACGATATTAATTTTCTTCACTACAGGAATCCATTAGTGAAATGGTGCAGGCACACGAAGTAGTGTGGAAACACTTGTGAGATCAGATCTGAACGACATATCATACCTATCTGTATGGCTGATTCATTGGTTGAATAAACGACATACTGCCTGATAAAAATATTAAATATAAGGGAAACGTTGCGGTAAAATCTAGGGTAAGCTTAATTTATACCACGAACTATCAGCCATGAAAGAACACCACCACCACCATCACCACCACCAACAACAACAATAACAACAAAATGCAGACGAATGTGAAGCAGGAAGTGTGCGTGTGAGCACATATGTGTGTTTGTGAACGTGTGCACTGATTTAGGCAAAATTTCTTACCTCAGCGCTTGAGTGAAATCCGAAATCCATATTGACTTTTCCTAAAAGCTTGAATTTACAACATAGGCCAACATTTTTATCGTCCTCAGCTCTGATTCACTTCATTCAATGCATCCGTGGTTAAAAGAATCGGGTAAATATGGTTAAAGGCTCAAAGGTGGACTTGATTGATTTTAACGATTTAGGGAATGCATAGAGTAGTGATGATATGTCAATGAACCAGAGGCTTTATGTGTTTACGGGACAAATTTACCGGCTGTATTGATTAAGCATTTGACGTACAGCCAAGTAGGTATTTGATATTAGGTGTTTGACTCGAAAGTGGCTGCGGCTGGGGGAGGGGGGTGGGGGAAAGGGAAGACAGCCAATAGAGAAAGGAGATGAGAGAGGCAATCGGAGACAGACAGACAGACAGGTATGCAGGCAAGCAGGCAGGCTGGCAGGCAGGCAGACATAATTTTCTTTTAAGAGCTGTCCTATCGATAGTGTCTTAAGAGTGTTCTGAGATAACGGACGGACGGACGGACGGACTGACGGACTGACGGACTGACTGACTGACTGACTGACTGACTGACTGACAAAACTGTTTATCTATGATTCAGAATCAGAAAATATTCCATGAACACTAAACTGAAGATCTGTTCTCGTAGTGGTCTTTTAACGTATCCATTCATGACAGGGCAAATCGTGACGACTTTAAACAGAATGAACTGTTACTGACTTCACGCGTAGAACCGTGATGTATTGCAGTATTGTGCACTGGGTCACATTATCGTTTTGGGGATTCATATTCATTGGACACTATTCGCTGTAAATGTCTGTAGATCCCTCCCTGGAGTATAGTGGACGCTATTTCTACAGTGCGGACTCCTGACTCGAGTTCTGTTTTGCCCAAAGAATCTCTTTCGGTTTCCGAAACAAATCTTCTCTCCTTGACCACTTTTATTCACGTGAGTCGGAATTAACCTTGACGAAACATGAAAAAAAACCATCACTTAGGTAGGGTTGTGTCTAAACTGACTTTCCAAGTATCTACCAACATGAGTACTCATGACTTCATTATTGCCGATGGTCCATATAGATACTGTCACGTTCAAGACTCCATGAGCCAGGACTAGCTACTGAGGTTAAAGGTGTAATGAGGGTCCGCTGTGTCCACTGAGTTGGATGATAGTAAAGTGTACATTGGTACAACCCATGATTTAGTTCAGCTGTGAGTCGTTTGGGAATTAATATAAATAGTAGATTATGTGCTTAAGATATTGACACACGTTCAAAATAAAGTGAAACTTATTAAAATGACAGTATTGACAATATCAACTGATTTAGCTCTTGGAAGGGAGTACTCGCCCTGAGAATTGAAATGCATTATCGAGAGTACTCACTATCGATACCGACAAAAGCGCAGCCATCCTGAGGAGGCAGTACCCAAAAGACGTTCGCCGAGATAGAGCAAATGATAGTAAGATACTAAGAATTAATCCGTGCATCACATTACTATCTGAATCCACCGTGAATACGATTTAAGTGGGCAAGTGGGTTGGTTTGGGGAAAGGGAAGGAAAAGGGAACAAATTAACACAAACTCCTTTCACCCAACCTACTTTCTATCAGTCCATCTTCAGTCCATCTTTTTGTTAGTCTCTCTCATCTCCATCTCTTCGCCCCAGTAGCCCAGTTTTCCTCTCTTCTGCAAGCCAAACTGAATACGTGCCTCTTTTCAGGCATTCAATAGCCTTTTAGAGAAGGCATTAACAGGAAGACCGATGTTATAGAGACGACGGCCGGACTGTTTAAAGATCTCTCACAGCACGCCTCTGCCCATTTCAATTTGCCCAAGTCATCTATCAGGCTACCTCATCCGTCTCTGCCCACTGAGCATACTTTGCCTATAATCCAGGCGTGGCTTACGTATAATTTTGGTCCCCTTTGGCTCTTCTTTCTTTTTTCCCCCTTGCTTGGCACATTCATTTACAATCATGATATAATTTGGCGTATCTGCAGCCTTGGAAATCTTATTAATAAATATCCTTCAGTTTGGGACGAACCTCTTTAGACTCTGTGGCCGTGGAGTTTTTAGTGTATGAATATTCTATAGTTTGCAGTGGATCGATGTATGTGGTTTAGCTCTACTGGGCTCGAGGGGTTGTTTATACAATATCATGCTTCAGCTTAATATTATGATAAATCTCCTTAGGCTTCTTTACTTCTTAATGCCTGGCGCTTGCAGAGGACGCGTCAAATGGACTTTTAGAGGGATCTTACGTTAAATGAATGCGTCCGTAGATTTCAAGCCAAATAAGACTATATTGCCTAGAGGGATCTTACGAGTCATGAATGCAAAACTACAGATTTCAAGACCATTGTACTTTGTACTGCAGATAGCGGTCTACGTATCATGAATGCATGTTTTCATATTTTAGGCTCACTGTACGGAATCGAGTGATGAAATTACATATCATGAGTACGAGTCTTGAGATGCCCACTCTACTCCTTAGAGGGATCTTGTATATCGTGGGTGTAGTCTTCAGATTTTAAAACCATTCTACTGCACAGCGAAATCTAAAGTTGTATGCACGCGTCTTGATACCAGGCTCATTAGGAATAATAACTGCAGTTATAATCGTTAAAATGTACCAGTATTCTTGTTGTCATTATCAGTCTATCATTTAGGTAAACTGAGTTCGTACCTCAATCTTCCTCTCATCCACCACTTCCTCTACAGGCGCCGCAAGGGCCGAGCAACGCGGCGTACCTAAGCTAATAATAAGCCGAGGGTTTATCGCCTTTGTTTTTATCAACAACAGCTGGTCCCTATTTTCGCGTGCTTTGCCCGTAATATTATTATGATGTCATCGCCCAGGTACTTTCCAACTTTAGATGTTCGTGCCGGTAAGACAAAATGAAAGGAACTCACAGAGATAGTATTGGAGATTGTGATGTTGATGATGATGATGATGGTATTGTTTGTGGATGATAACGGTATTGTAACGTACCCAACTGGAAAACGCCTTTGACTGACCTAGATCTATTCTGTCTGAAAAAAAGGCCGTTTTCATTTTAGATTTGGAGTCATTTATCAGTATTTTAATCAGTAAATAGATAATTTAGCCACGGACATCCTACCTACAACATTGCGTTACTTCCGCCGTTCAAACCCTAATATTATGTGCATTGTGCGTATGGAGACCACTGTTCGATCCTTAAAAAAAAGTCGTCAAAGACAATTAGTCTCCTTACACAGGGTTTGGGTCACTACGAGAAGCTTCCTTTGGTTTTCAAGTTAATATGCCGTAATCATTGCCTAGTTCAGCTGTACTTTAAACAGGACAAATCGTATATTAATGCAGCCGAAAACATCCGTTTCAACTCTGTGGTTCACCGGTAAACCACAGAGCAACTCGTATAAGTTTCAGATCAGCCAATTGACGATAGTCTTACAAAGTGTTTTTCTTATGTTTTATATTACCTGGTACAAAATAAAGGGTGATTGCGGTCGCGTTAAGTGGTCATCATATGGAAGTCAAATATTTAGGAAATGTGGACGGTCCTCCGGGAAACTTCGTCGCCACTGCTTCAGGTAGTTACCAGACCAGGTTCGATTGCTTTGTTGGTTTTTTTTTTTGCGTGAGGCAGATTACCCGGGCTTGCCTTCTCCAGTGATAGGGAGTTCTTAAATAACCAAAAATTACTTTCACCTATTCAGCTTCAATGACGATGCTGACAGTATTAAGAAATAGTTTTAAGAAAGCAACGGATATAGTCTGAGTGACAGAAACAGATGGGAGGAAACGACATAGAGATATGCTGACACAAGTCCAATTCAAAAAGCCTGACCATTAAGTATAGATTGGGCTATGTGAGAGATGCCGAGGAACTAGAGGGATACACGTCTAAGAAGTGGAAATAGGGAGAGAAAAAACGAAATTCCGGCATTTTTATAGTAGTCTAAAGCGTTGCATCTCAGCTCACAGCACTGCACCGCATTCTTGCTGACCCTGAATTGTGGCAAATTTCATTACACCAGAACGCTCTCATCTTGAGCTTAGTTTAGGGCTAGGGGCAGATTTACAAAATATAAAGCATTGTTTAGGAACTCTGTAATATGTGCTCTCTCCATTCTGTACTTATATATGAATCTATACTCAATTGCACGTGAGGGAAGGCAAACAGTCAGATGTATATATATGGTGCCAGTATCGGGCAGTGTAAATATATTTTTGCGTTAAGATTCAGGTTCCTTCATGATTTAAGGGCATTAACATGGAACTCTCCCAAGGACCTGTGCTGATTATTAGGGGCAGAGATCGAACTCCGGAAGTCCGGCAAGTTCAACAACAAAGTTAAGAAGCTGACACATTACCGAATTTACGCACGCTAATTGGCGGCAAGAATAGTGTGCCGTGTGCAAATGCAACCCTCTATTCTTCAGGCTGTCAGTCTTCATAACAAGGTTTGTAAAGAGATAAAAAATGGAGAATAAATGTATAATTTTTTGACACGACCTGACGTGTGGCCGGATGTTTGTAGGGGTGTGCTCCCTTTGATACCCTCGTTAGGAGAAGGAGCAATCAGAGATGTAGGTTCGCTTCACTTCAAACGAGAGCGAGGATTAGCACATGGAGAAATAAAATCTCTTCCTACAAAGTCTGGAAAAGAAATTCTTGGGGTAAAGCGATTGAATTACAACGTGAACTTTAGCCAGGTGTTCTGCTCTCTACAAGATTGTTGAATACACTCCCTCTCATACCTTCATAACGAGAATGAGCAATACAAAGGTGTAGACGTGGGCAGCATGTTTATATATTTGAGAAATAAGGGGGCTGGGGATTCAGTATTGGGTAGTAATAATATGTTTCTTCGATCACAAAACAGTACCCAACCATGTAAATCATTCGGCATCGAGTTTACAAACGTCTAAAGTGTGAAGTGTTGTTTTTTTTCATTTAAATAATATAATCTAAACTGTTAAAACAACAGCGCTGTACTGCCTCGGACTGTACCTGTATCAGTGACCAAAAAATTCATGTAAACAAAAACGTACATTCAGCCTAACTTTAAAAGAGGAGAAGAATAGTGGATTCCAAAATGTATTACATAATGTCTCTATTAGCAATCCATTTTATACTCCTTTACCCTTAGAAGTGGCTCCGGGTCTTAAAATGGGTCAGGCTGTGAGGAATTTTCCTGCACCTTTATCTTACGGTTATTTTACAACGTTATTGACACTGTATGATCTTTATTACATTGTAATTTCTTTGGCATATCCATTACCCAGCTGTTAAACGTTGTCATAACCATAATCCTTTAAATTTTATCAGCAGAAGCGATGAAATAGACCATCTCATTTTCATTTTTTTTGTTTTCTCCCCTCCCTTTGCCAAGATCTACACCTATGCCTCTTGAAGGTAGCGAGAGATGTTCGAGACAGAATACTAAAAACAATATGAAAAGGATGAGACTAAAAGGTGCGAAAATGCTCCTAACAACATGAGGGTGTTTAGCAATTTGTGATGCTACATTTCAGTGCTGCAACCCGATAGCTTTGAAATACTCGTCGGCTCGGCAGGCTTGTCCTGGTCCGCAATCGTGATATAATCGAAGGAGTATTTGCTTAAAATGTTGCGTCTGTCACCCTCTCTGTGTTGACTTTCAATTAAGAATTTCATTGAAGCCGAAAGGATATTGATTTGCGTTTAGGAAATGCAGGATTTTGAGGAGGACACGTGAAGAAGTGGCGCTTGAGAAAACGAGGAAATGAGGACAGCGAGAGAAAGGAAACTATAAAGAAGGACAAGAAAAAAGAAACAAGCAAAGAGAAAAAAAAACAATAAAAGAAAAGACCAAATAATCTATAAAAAGTCAGAACTGAGTTTTTAAGAAGCCGCAATCAGCGTCTTTGAAACTGCACCAGAGCAATAGGTGTATGGATAAGACTGTTGTCACAACAGCACAGCAATAACTCAGACGCCTGACAAACACACAAAAAGAACAAAACAGCATCACAGATTACAACCACTTTGGCTCTAACCTCTTCCGATAAAAGGGCGGTTCTTTACCCGAGCTTGTTTAGAAAAAAAATCATTGAGCAGTTCTATCTAACATAGCCCATTATTTGAAAAAAAAAAACACTGTATAATATCTGTTACTATATCAAGGACATTCGTAGTTTCGCAAAAAAATATAAATATTTAGTTGGCCGATAAGTGTTCGAAAATAGAACACGAATGATTTTGGCGGGGAATCCAATATGTGTCCTTTTGTCGGATGATATTATTGATACATTTGTCTTTACATTATCACCATTAGACCTAACTACACATCATAAAGGATCACCACTCAGTACTACAACAGAAACAATAATCGTAACATTGTTAGCCGGAGTAGTACAAAATATTCTTGGGGAGCGTAAACAGAAACACATGTGAGAAAGATACCAACTCATAACAACAACAACAACAACAACAACAACAACAACAACAACAACAACAACAACAACAACGATTGAAGCAATGTTGCCATCATCAGCAGTTACAAAAACAAAACAGCAAAAGAAAAATAGAAAATGCTGAAAAGAACAATCACAGCCGCAAAACTCATATCTAAAAGAATTAAGCAGGTGTTTCACTCAGAAGGCAGAGAGACACAAACTGAAATATCTTGAACAGTTAACATACTCACATGGTTCGATTGCGAAGATGCATCGCAAATGCACTTATAACTGACGCCAATACATAGATGAAATGTTATGTATGCAAAAAATGAATTAATAACGTGTAACATATCGCCTACACACCAGCTTCCTTTCAGACTCCGCGAACTCTAAACTGATCAAGTTGCAAAGCGAACGAGATTGATCGTATTTTTTTTTTTTTTATATCCTGAAAAGCTTGAATATTGTGTTTGTTCATTTTGTTTGCCATGCAACATGTGGGTAGGACATCAAGCCTGTGCACTTCTCGGTCATCGCTGCTGTATATATCTTTTAGGATTTCATCGGGTTTCTGTCAATCAGAATTAATCTTCGAATCTCTGTCGCTTTAGCTTTCTTTTCTCTCTCTTCCTCCCCTAGTCATTCTCCCTGTGAGTGTTAATTTATTCAAATGGCCGATATAGAGCTGAGGGAGAATTCGGAGAAGGGGAGAGAGGATTCCCTAACTTTTTCTGACAAAAGGGCTTATGTTGGATTTCCTGCCAAAATTTCTCGTTTGTATATTCGTGATTTCTTTGTCGATTTTCAACTCCCAACAAACTGTTATTTTTCGAAACTGCGAATGCCCTCAATAATAATTTATATTTACAGAAGTTAGACCAGGATTTCGTTGAAGCAATGAACAGAAGTAAGAGCGGTTTTCGCAAAGATAAGCCCCGTCATCGGATAATGTTGGTCTATACTCATCTGTCCTGCTTCAAAATCGTGA